>JAUMHH010223533.1:0-12051 GCA_032359455.1 Chlamys rubida
TGTAATTAGCACCTAGTATATTCTGACAGAAGCACACACAAAATCATTTAACAGCGAAAGGCAACAGAGTTAAAATCTGGGACTGAAACCGAAATTAATAGTCCCCACTGGGGTTCCCCCAGGGGTGACTTAAACTGTAATATAAGGAGATTGAAGCCCATTTAACATTTGTAAAGGTGATATTCTACCAGTTATGTAAACCAATCAACTGTTTGATATTTTGGGAACTCCAGCTTTAACATGAAGGTTGCAACTAGAAGATTTTCCATTTTTTGTAAAGATGATTTTCAAGGCATTCAAAGTTAACATATACACATATTTACATTGTTTTTCACTCCAGTAGATATAATGCTGGAATAAAATCATTTTAAACTGGAAGTTTTCAATTGAATTTTAAATTTGTTAATATGTAAATCGTAAATATGCCTAGAATTGATAATGCCTGGAGTCATTTCACTTAGCAGTATTGATTGTGTATATTTCTCTCTAGCTAAAATATGGAAATGGAAAGAAGCCTCAATAAGTTCAACACATTTACATGTGTTAGCTTCAAGCTCCATCGTTTTATACGTACTGCAATATTAACTTCCATGTTGTTAAGGTATGAGCATTCCAATCCTCTGTCGGTCTTGATTGTAACTGCTTCCTCCTTGCCCAACACATGACAGAAAACAAATGGCTGGGTCGGCCCACCTGGCCAGATGTTTACTTTTCCAGGAGCCAGCTGTTCAACAGTCCCGCGCTGGGGAGTATTCTCGTAAAAATGCTCATATGGGAAAGATGCTATTCTTTCATGCTGTATGATAGAAATAAACACATCAAATCACATTTTGACCAAAATTAAAGATGTTATTACATAATTTTTTGCAATAAAATAAGTTATAGACATTTTCACATCATACTATGGTTCACATCACTACACTTATGTCCAAAGTACATGTAATGTTATTTTAATATTTCAAACTAGAATTTCGTAAAAGCTTCCTAGTTTCAATTTGCTTTTCTACAGTCTTCTTTCAATCTAGAGTTGTTATTATTGCTGGTGAGACAAACAAGCAACTTTACCCTTATTGCACACAACTCTCTTATTTTGACCTCTCTGTCCAATACAGTGGACTCTGTCTAAACCTGGCACCACTGAAACCATATTTAGTAATATATTTGGCCTATTTGCAGAGATTTCCAGAATGTAAAGAGCCTGCTTCAAATGATTTCTAAATATACATAATGAGAACTAAGGATATACTTATATATGTTTTGTTAATATTATATGTGCTCGTGTTTATTAACAATTCTTCACTTATTCAATGATTTCACATGCAATAATGATAAGAACAGGTGATATTCCGAAGATACCTGTATAAAGAAAACAACTGTTTATTACAAACACATTACATGTCACTAAGGCAAAGGTAAATCATTTCCTTATTTTATATTGTAAGTATCAAGTGATCATTTGTTGTTCTAAGCTATGTAGGGGCTGCGGTGGCCAAGTGGTTAAGGCATCTGACATTCTGCTACAACTAGCCCTCCACCACTGGGTCGCGGGTTCGAGTCCTACGTGGGGCTGTCACCAGGTACTGGACATATAGGTTGGTGGTTTTTCTCCGAGAACTCTGGCTTTCCTTCACCACCAAAACCTGGCACATCCTTAAATGACCATAGCTGTTAATAGGACGTAAAACACAAACAAACCAATCTAAGCTATTTACCTATATGGTGAAAATTACTGGTTTACCATCAACACTAGACTAGAACGAGATCCGACACCAGTTTACATTTATTAGTGTGTAGAAGACATGGGACTGGGAAACAGAATCCAGCCTTAGTAGAGAGTCCACTGTTCTATACAATAACATTGATATCTTTGCCATACTTACCATACGGAAGTACTTATTGAGCACCAGGGCCTTTTCCATGTATCGCTGCAGTAAAGATGTGGTGAGACCCAGGGTCTTGGCTGTGGGACTATTGACTTTATGGGGTAGCTGGATGGCATCACCAAGGATAGTAACCTGCTTAGCGGACGTATGGTGAATCACAGGCGTGATAGCTTCAGCTTCAGTACACATCCCACAGTCGTCAATTATTATCTGTGAATGAGGAAGAGATCTCTACACCTTTCTGTTGTTGACGAGACATTGCAATTTATTTTGACACTAATCCAACTTCGTAGAAATTAAATTCTTTACCTTATTTCCATGTCATTTCTGTCAAATTCGGTAATTATCACAGACATGGCCCTTTTTGTTTGTCTTTCTTTAAACAAAGTTTTTTTTTTCATCAAACAAATATTAACTGATCATATATCATACATAGAATATTGCATTTTTTTTTCAAGTATTGTCCTCATAAACTGGAAACAAACGTATATACCTGTTCTACAGCGATGTTCGATAGCTTGGCACTGGCTACAGTATCACATGTGCATAAGATGATCTCTGCCCCGCATATTTCTGCTGTCTCTGCATTAGACTTCATTTTACAGTACTCCTCTACCTGATCAGAAGAGATATCATCAGGATACATCTTAAAAAGCATGTCATACTCATTGATGGTCTGGCTGTAGGAGTTGGAGCCTCGTCGGATCACATGGTGTAGAGAGGTGTCATTTGGAGATGGTGAATGAAACTCCTCTCCCAAAGGTTTCTGTTCATTAGACGGGACAGTTGACCCAGGTATGGGAAATTCCTTCTCCTCTACTTCGTCACTATACACTCTCAGTATTTTTGGACACATCTTTCCAAGATTTTTTAAGTTTGCTGAAATCAAGAAGTTCAGATTACACAATGCAGCAGATATGAACACTTATATGCATAAATAGTGGCAAGACAAGAAGAATTCAGTTAACACACAGGTCCCACCCAGTCAACATAGAAAGCAGGGTTCAAACTTCATAAATTAACTCGAGAATTTAGACATTATCTCCAGTTCTGTTGATGTATCTCTTGTTGGGTGACAAACAATTTCATAAAGTGCCGTATCCTTTTGACAGCCATTGCATACTGTAAATGTGATTTTTTGCTGTGTGGCAATGCTTCAGTTTTTCACTTAATTAGCAAGAAAAAATCCTCACGCAAACATTTATTCATAGATAATATACATGATAGATATATAGAAATATAGATTAATCTGATTTCCACATTGTGATCAGTTTAAAGAGTCACAATGCCAATATTTCCACATGCAAACATTTCTGCTTAAATTAAATTGTATGGTCTCTCAGAGCCACAGTGCAACTGGACTAAAATCTCAACTTTAAAACCACAGCATATCAATCTATATCGAAAACTCAAATTTGGAAAATTACCAATACATTAAAACCAAAGGGAACAATACACAATGAAAACTGTTAGACAGACACTTTTAATTCCAGCGTGCCCCACCTAAATTCAATTGCAAGGGGTATAACAAACTTAATTTATTACCTCCAGCATATCTACAACATGACATTACTCGATTTGGAGAAATTGAAGAATAGGCAAAAATGCGTACCTGTTAATACATCTACCGATTGGTCTGTGGGACCACACAGCAAAACAAGATGTTTGCGGCCCACATTGGCATTACGTCTGGAGAATAAATACGCTAAGTAGCTAGCTACAAGTGATTTTCCTGAGGCTACAGGACCCTGTATGGCAGTGAAGCGTTGTTGAAGGCTCATTCTTACAGCATTGACCTGGTCATCAGCAAGTCTTGGCATCCCTGTCACTAGCAGTTGTAACAGTGTCTCCACATCACCATTATCTGAAAATTCAAATTGATTATTATTTTTAGGAACATTTTCAATGTAATGGTGATTAACTTAAGTGCACAAAATATTTGGCAGCCTACTTTCATCTTTTTAATCTTTAATCACATCTGTTTTTGAGACACAGGACTTCAGTTTTGTACAAGATATCTAAAGAATTCAAAATCAAAATCTGAAATACAATGCTTCTACTTATAATATACATTAGAAAACTTATCAAACTTACTCATAGATCCATCCACTCTGCCACTTATGATATCATGTGCAAGCTGGGATGCTTCTGTTAGCAACTGCACAGAATACTCCATTAACCTGATACACAAAATATAAAAAATTAACTCATCATAAATATAAATATATTAATAAATTACTTTGCATTACAATCTCTTTTCTTCAATCATAATACATGTACCATGTTATGTTCTTTTTAAAACGCTTGTGGACACTTAACAACCACACAATTTTGTTCATGAACATTTAAATTTAGGTAAAATGCATATTTGTTTGAATTTTGTAGAATCAAAACAATAAAGAAGCATATTATTTGGGGTCTTATAAAGGTATATTCTGTTGTATTTTCTCAAATCATTGCAAAAATCAATTGATTTTCCCCAAATCATGCTTTTGTGCATGCTATCAAGGCACAAGCCCCTGTTTAAAATAGGAAAAAATAATTCTGGACATTATTATTTTCAAAGGTACACAGACGGACCAATCAAGGCTTTTGAGGGAATTTACCTTTTTCGTAACTTAGGGGAAAAAATTACCCATTGAAAGTGAAGTCCTTAGTTCTGATGTGCCTATTTACATTTAATGATACTGTATTAATAATTGAAAACACTTTACCTGTCATGCGTGGTCTTCGGGATCCATTCCAGAGAACAGTGAAGATTGCTAGCCTGGGGGCAGAGTAACTGAGAAGGAATGGTTGAACTGCTGTGCACAAGGACAACGTTAACTGTGATATTATCCTTGACTCTATTGACTGACACTACCTGACAATGTCCTACCCAACATATGGGCATGCCATTGTTAACTAACAATGCAACACTCTCACTCAAGCTGGGATCATCCGCTATATCCAAGTTGTTGTATCGCACACAAACACAGTTCTGAAAAAAGCTTGATGCCAGCTTAGCATTACCTGGAGAGAAAATGTCATTGAGATTGAAACTGTTCGTAATTATGAACTGACGTTCCATGCAGAAAGTTAAAGGAACTGTAAAACTTGCCACAATCTTTGAGGATCCTGCTAACTTTTCCTCCTTCCACTCCATACACAGATTTTTAACCACGACTGATTGACCCGACTTTACAGCATTATGAGTGGATTCTAATCCAAGAATTGGCAGCCATAATTGTTGGTAGGAAGCTACATTTGGGTAGGCAGTATTATCTGCTGGTGGGATACTTCTGTGGGAAAAACAAGCGAGAGGATCATCTCGGTGCTCTAAACAGACTTCTAGACTAGGAGTTAAACTCAGAAGCTGAAGAGACGGAGTGATGAGGCCGTTATGCAAATGAGCTGACATCTGCACCTGTACAACATCGCAGGTAGATAGGGTCATTGTAAAGTCTGCATAATGTTTTATCTTGTCATCATACTTATTACCCACAGACACATCTAGCACATATCCTTCACTCTGGGCCGCCTGTTTAACATGAGGGCGCACTTGTGTAACTGCACTTTGAAGCTTCTGCATGTTTTCCTCACGAATAGCACTCAGTAACCTTTGCCATTGGAATGCTGGAATTCTGGATATGAATCGGCTAGGATTGAGGACTTCAGTAGATATACTAGATACATGCCTGGTAACCTTGGTTGATACATCATATATTCTATCTTGCCAGGTCAACTGAACACTAGCATTGTCGTTGATAGCAGGTTTCTCTGATGAATGCAATGAAGGCAGATGGATTCTGCTCTTGTCCCGAGGGATATCACCAATGGTTTGAAAGCACAACTGAATGTCATTTTGATCAAGATTCTGTATGATTGGATGTAGTACAAGCGGACGGGCTTTAAGAGCAGAGCTCAGGTAGAGGCTATGTACAGCTTTATCAAACGAATCCGAACGTCGACTAACTGCTGTCAAATGTATGCAAAGGGACTGGATTTCTTTACAACTGTACACAGAGGGTTGGTCTTCAATAACAGCGGTTAACAGGCGTGTTACTGCTAGATCAACATACCTAGAGATAGGCTTGGTGAAAGAGACATATGGAGAGAGATTAAGTGAGCAATGCCCCTGGTCAGTTTCAGTAGTATCTCCTGAACAGACAAACACAGGTGGATTCTGGATTTCATGTAGTTTAGATAAAGCAAGCATCAGCTGTGGGTGGTATTCTGGTTCTATCACATAGCTTTGGGAGTATGCAATTTCTCCTGCATCTGCTGCATGGCATAAGGATTCCCATAGAACAGTTAACATCTCAAAGGGATCTCTGGGCTTCTTTCCCAGCTGTCGGATGTAATTCATGATGCAGGTGCATGCTAACTTGCAGTTACAGGTTGCTGAACCCTCTAGGAATGGTTTGGTCAGAGCTATGGAATTCACTGCATCAGCTGCATACTCTTGCATCCACTGATCTCTATCTACTGACTTAGGTCGCTTCTGACATTTCAGAGGAGTGGTATTGGGGAATTTATCAACAAGCATCTTGGCTACTTGATGATCTGTTTTCAGCATAATTTCTTGCACTATCAGGTGCGCTTCTGGGGTCAACTTTTCTCGTGTCTTAAGGTCGTGATACTTGCTGGCATTACCTAGTCTTTCTTTTCTCCATACCATGCAGATGTGATAAAGGACAAGCAGACAACTCTTCAGATAGTCAGCCCCAGCCCCTGGGTCGTTCAGGGTCTCCTGTACCTCCTGGTATGTAAACATAATCTTTGTATTGATCACAGATTTCTTAGGTTGAATTTTAGTTATCTCCCCTGCAGCAGAAACATCCATGTACACGGACAGTGCAAGATGATCTTCTCCTGGTTTAAGGCTACATAGCTCTGACCCAAGTCTATCGGGGATGATGTTGACTGTGCTGTTAGGTGTACTGAAAGCAGTTCCACGGGACCTGGCTTCTTTGTCAACTATACCGTCTTTCTTTACGTAGTAACCAACGTCAGCCACATGCACACCTATCCTGTAGCTGCCATCACCCAACTCATCTACACTAAGAGCATTGCTGATACTTTCAGCACCAGGTGAGTCAATGGAGAATGTCCAATCCTGTCTGATATCATGACGAATCCGAATCTCGTGATCTGGAATGGTATAAGTTCTGGGATATTTGCTGTTGATTTCTCCTTCCACTTCTGTTTTGAACACCCTCCTTGGAATGTTGTACTCTACATTGAGGACCTGTAAGCCTAAATCAACTGTGGTACCTGCTGGTATATAGCCCACTACAACGCCTATTGGCAAGGAGAATGTTGGGTCCCATTTCAAGTACTGAACTACAAACAGTTTATCAGATGGCTTACTGCAATCTAATTCCACCGCCTCATGAAAGCCAAGAGTCTTGCTTTGTGAATAGCGATAGACACACACTAAATTGTTGTCCACATTCTCTGAATTTGTTGATGTCAAGAGGTTGTAGATGCATGGGATGCCTTGGTTTATAGGCCACATCAGACCTGTGTTATCGGCAGAGGCTGTACAAACAAACAGTCTGTTCTTAATGTCTATACTCCTCCTCAATACACCAACAACTTTGCCCTGTGGACACCCATCCACTGGTTCTGCTGCATCCGGCGAAGACAGCTGTACCACTACATCATCCATATCGAAAGCACGACCACAATGTTGTCTTGTGTTGATGAGAATTTTGCTGTAAGGTAAAGATGAATCATGGACCTCTGCATACATTTCGGACCTTGATATAACTCTCAAAGTACAGAGTTTGAACTGATTGGGTTGAACTTTCAGCAAATTTTGCAGGTTCTTTTCATTGAAGATAGAGGGATAAATTTCATCCTCTTGTTCATCGTTCCCAGGTTCATCAACATACAAAATAGCCCGCTCATCTTCTTCTTTAATTTTGAAATCACTGTAATTGACAGATCCTGCAGATTCTTTGGCCAGTTGCAGAATGACATCTTCTGCATCTGCTAAATCTTCGACATCCAGATTACTCAGGTAGTCCTCAAAACTGGTCTGCCTCTGCATGGCTGTGCCCAATCCATTCATGTGGCCATTGAGTATCTGGGCTACATTGCCAGCTGGCACCTCCCACTGGGCCTCAGTACTTGGAGGAACAGATTGCATCATGTCACTGTCTTGATTTGAATGTTGTCTTTGCTGGCTTACAATCTCCATCATTCGGTCTTTTGCTGACGAGTTGAGTAGGTTGGATACTTGCTGTTTGACAGAATTTAGGGAAACTGTAGGAGGATGAATGCTTTTCATATTATCACAGTGCTTCAGGAACAGCCTCCACACATTGACACACTCTCCCACAGCACAGAGGGCCACTGGGTCTCCTATAACAGCAACAAAGGACTGGGCTCGGGTCAGCGCAGTGTTGAGGAGTTTGGGATCTGACAAGAATCCAAAGTCACTATCATCAACTGCATTTGCTCCAGTTGTTGTCTGCGACTCCAAAATGCTGCATGTCCTAACAGTAGAGAGGAATAGGGCTCTGAATTCTTTCCCTGAAAATACAAATTGATGCACTGTACACCTTGAAACTTTGGACCTTCACTAGTAAAATCTACATTCGCCAAGAGTTATTTCGCCCTTCACATGTGATTACTTCTTTATGGTATGCTGTTTACTTAAATTTGCTCTCATAATAAATTCACCATTACAGGGGGAAAAAAGGGCAGTTAAATTGCAGCACAAATTTCCCATCATACATTATTTCTGGTTCCCTTTTTTAGACATACTGTTGATCAGCCTATATCTACAGTAAGAGATCTGACAAAACGAGTGTGAAGGTTAAAAACATACTTATTTCGGTGCTTTGACCTCGGCAACAAAATATTATTATTATTGATTTTATAATATTTATAAAACATCTATTTACATCGAAAAATAACGATAAATATTAAATGTATACTTTTCCATTGTAAATATTTTCATGTTAATTGATTCTGATATGTACATGTAACTATTCTGTTTATGCAATCTTCTTGTTGGAGGAAATAAAGAATATAATAATGTAGGTTCGTCTCCTGGTAATCAGTGTCTTGACTATCCTTTCAGTATATGTCCGCTAATTATTATGTCATCTCATATAACTATAATGTCCATTTTGTATTTTATAAAATACATTTGAAAAAAAGTTAATTACATATACATGCTGTGTGCACATCAAAATAATGCTACAATAGACCATAAAACTGTCCGATCCTGCCCGATCCTGTAAATTGTCGCCCGATCCTGTCAATCGTTGGACCCGTGCCTTAATATTTAAATGTTAATTGTTACCTATATAAATTCCAGCGCATTTAAAATACTGAGTAAATTCCAGCATGACGGATTTGAGGAACACTACATGCCAACCCCCTCAATCATAACATTAACAGTTGAACCCACGTATGTACTTCTTTTCTCCCTTTACACAGGCAAGTTTTGTTCACATGAAAAATTTCACGTTAATTTCATGTATAAGCTCGTTTCAGGTGAAATTCACGTGAAAAATTTCATGTGAAATTCACGTGAACCAATTTTGCCTGTGTACCAGCATCATGCAGTCCTGATGGCATGAAACATATTTTTTCTAAATTTGTATACCTTGTACATTGTTGACCCTTTCTACAGTGACAGATCCTAGCTCCTTGTGTCGTTTTCTGAGAGACTTGCGGATTAACTGGACCTGATTAGATAACAAAAGATTCATTATATTTCAAGGCAAATGAGTTTTAGTTTCAGCATCACAACGGTATACCTTCAAAAATCTATTTCAAAATGTTTATTATTATGCTACAGCATTAAGCCAAAAAGAAGGTCTTCAGCAAAATTGTGTAGCTTGAAAAACCTTGAAAATCATGACCAATCCGTCATCACATTCTTGCCAACAAGATACAGACAAGTAATTTAAAATAAGTTTTATGTTGATAGAACAGTACCCAAGTACAAGTACTAGATTATAACTTTACCTGTAAGATTAACTTTATAACTATATTGTATACAGCTACCTGATCATAATACGGTGTGACAACTCCTATCTCCTTAGCCTGGCGAGGCCCCCACTCATGGGGCCAGTTATGGAATAGATCCTCTACTCTTTCCACAATCTCCTGGATCTCTGAGAGATTGTAGAATGATGTGCTGTCAGAGTCCTGCATCTCCCTTCCCTGTACAGCATAGAATGTCAGTGGTGTGATTGTTAACACTGACGGAACCTTAGCCTGGGACTCCAGCTTGTCTGGACCTCCATAGAATATGGCAGAGATGAATCGGAGAATCTCATGTTTGCTGCGGTAGTTGATGTTAAGGAGTATGTTGACAGGGCTGGCCTGGTCAATCTTGGCTGAGTGAGAGTCATAGTACTGGTAGAGCCTTTCTAACAAAGAAATGTCAAATTTCTGGTTACGGGCTTCTTGGCTATACACTTTCGGACTGATCTGTTTGTGGTCACCAGCTAACACTACACATGTTTTTTCATTGCAGAGAGATAGTGGCATGATGGTTTCCACCTCTAATGCCTGGGCTGCCTCATCAATGAAGACATGGGAGAAGTGACCATGAAGACCCAGGTTAGTAAGCACCAGTGATGTGGATAGCGTAACAATGACAATCTGATGATTCTCAATGTCCTCGCGAGTCGGCAATCCAAAGGCACTACAATCTGGTGTGAGCAAACAGAAGGGTTTCACGTCTTTGTTGACCGTATTGATTCGCCTTTCTTTGAAGTAAATTCTCCGCAGCTTTATTTTGGGGTGTTTCTTGAGGAATGGTCCCAGGTGTTTCAAGATGTACAAATCAGCAGCACTACATGAAAGAATAAATAAAAAAAAATGATACTTTATGACATTTACAGATATTATCAAAATTTTGAACCCATTAAATCTGCATCCTTATTCATACTGATTATACCCATTTATATTGGCTGCAACAAATTTTGACTACTTAAAGATGACATTTATCAAGACCATTTTGAACAATATTTAATGTACCACCCTTACCAATGTAACTAGGGTTGTAACTTGTACATGTAACTGATAATAGCATCAACTTCATATAAGTACCCCTGTGGATTTTTTAGGAGTTCACTCCCACTTTTATTTCTGTTCCATACATACTGATCTCATTGACAGCTCGTGGATGAATTATAGAGGTCATCAAAGGAGGACAATATTTTATCAATGTGTGAGTGATGATAAAATTGTTTAAGTGACAACATAGGAAAACACTTATGTGATAATCTTTTTACTGCTATTTATACCTCTGACACTAATTACTGCAAATTGGCTAAATTCCGCGCAGCACCTTTCAACCAATGGTTTTTTTTTTGCGATTTTAAAAGAAATTTAATCAAACTAAATATGTCATTTCATAACTCATTTTTCACTCAATCACTGTCACCATCTCTGACTCTTCTCCTTTTCCACAGATGTGTCGCTGTGACCCTTAAATATGGTCGAAGTGGGTGCAAATATGCTTTTTACTCTGCAAAATGAGCTTGGAGTCTTTTGCCTGAAAGAACTTGTCTATTTGATAGGTGTTTTGGCCCTCTGAATTTTAGGGAAAATGTTATTTGACTCCTGAAATTGTTAAATGTCAATTGAAAGGGTGAACTGAAACACCTAATAATGGATCAGGATCAAACATGACTTAGAGGCGTTATGTGATTGGATGTAATCAGATAAAAGTATTTATTGTTAAGGCATTTCACATCTAAAAACACAACTGTTTTACCATATGTTTTGTGTACTTTAATGATGTTAATAATGTTCTCTTTATGAAGTATTCACCTGTTTGACTGGGCACATATGAGGATCCTGGCTGTAGGCTTTTCCTTCAACAGTACCATTGCAGCCTGTGCAATGGTTTCCGTCTTCCCTGTACCAAAAGGACCATACATGACAAATGGAGGGGTGTAGCCAGATCTTTGAGCGACAATGTGCTTCACAGCCTGGATCTGTTCAACATTCAAGATGTCCGAGCTGAAATGGTAAAATATTGTATGCAACAGGTCATCAGCGAAAGAAATACATAGTTATTTTATAATTTACATAAATGACACTCTTACGCTCCTTTTTATGTCCCAATTTACAACAAGAGGCCCAGAGGGCCTGTATCGCTCACCTGAATATCTAAGCAATCATGGCAAAATATTCTCCAAATGAGATC
>JAUMHH010223544.1:0-12051 GCA_032359455.1 Chlamys rubida
CCTGAGAATTTGTTACAGCTATATTTGGACCTAAACTAAGGTGTTCAGAGTAATTTTACATGTTTTAGGGGTTTAGACCGACTTTCGGTAAAACTGACACCTCCAATGATAATTGGAAAAAATTGTCAGGTCCCTTTGTGATCTAAACCTCTAAAATGGTCCTACTATATTAGAAAATGTCTGAAAGCAAACTGTCTCAATTTTCAGGTACCTGTGTTCAGAGTTGTGTATGAGCTGGGGATTACATTTATTAAGTAGATAGTTGTCTTGGGGCATCTTCGATTTTGAAATTACCGACGTGTGATTAATTGTAAATCAATTGCAATCGTGAATATATATGGATATACACTCCTAGGCTATACTTTTATGAGAAATCCGGTGTAATTATATCGATACACTGTAGGTGCGCCCAGATAAACTCACCAGTAGATAGATGGACCGAGGGAAACTGCATGTGGTGGATGGGCCTATAGCTAGGGAAACTCTGGTGGATAGGAGGGCCTAGGGAAACTCTGGTGGATATGACGGCCTAGGGGTTAGCTGGTAAATAGGTGGGCCATGGGAAACTCTGGTAAATAGGTGGGCCATGGGAAACTCTGATAGATAGGTGGGCCATGGGAAACTCTGGTAGATAGGTGGACCATGGGAAACTCTGGTAGATGGATTGGCCAAGGGAAACTGGTAGATGGGTGCGCCGAGGGAAACCCTGGTAGATAGGTGGGTCGAGGGAAAAGATGGGCCGAGGGAAACCCTGGTAGATAGGTGGGCATATTGAAAGAAAGGCGAGTACCCGGAGAAAACCGTGGTGGTTGGGCAGGTGATCCAATAACTTTTCATGTCCGATAGGGGTATGGAGCCCCGGCCTTCTTGATGATATCCATTGCACCACCCCCACCCATGGTGTTGACATGTACACTTTCGTGTTACTTGAAGATAGAGGTTGGTGGACCGGGGTTGGGTTGCTGATGTCTCGTTACGTCGTGTATTATCAGGGGTGATATTTTCCTTTGAGATATCTAAAAAATTCTTCGTAGTAATGTGTACCATTATACTGTTATTGTGGTTGTCATGTGTGATTTACGTGTGTAGCTAAACGAGTGTTTTAAGGTCAGAGGGCGCCACGAAATTGGTCTCGGGGCCAATATTATCATGGAAAGGGTAGAGGTCATCAACTGAACCCCTAATTTACTTATAGCCTCTCTGTTGTATCACAGGAATGTATAACCTACAGAGACAGAATGGTGATGATGTTATTGTCCCTGAGGTCGTAGTTGGGTTTTATCAGAACCGATGGTTCGGGAAGTGAAAGACAATAGGCTTTCGATCGTCCGGACACGTTTGTACATTAAAAACCACATTCGTTTGGTTTTTAGAGTTGGTGTCTGTATACAATACCGAGAACCTCGTTAATCCCTACATTGGATACAGTGGAACCTTGTTACAATGTAGTCCCGATATTTTGGTTTCTGTATTGGGTGGATCCTTGTAAGTCCCTACATTTTGGTTTCTGTATTCAATAGAGCCTCGTCAGTCGAGCCATTTTGGTTTTTGTCTACACTGGAACCTCGCTAGTCCTGACGCTTTAGTTTCTGTTTACAGTGAAGCCCTGATGTTGCTAGTCCCGTCGATTTGGTTTCAGTGTGCATTGTAACCTCGTAAATCCAGACATTTTGGCTTCTGTATACAATAGAACCTCGTTAGTTGAGACATTTTAGTTGCTGTGTACAGTGGAACCTCGTTAGTCCGGGCAGTTTGGCTTATGTATATAATAGAACCACGTTGGTTAAGACATTTTAGTTGCTGTATACAATGGAACCTCGTTAGTCCGGACAGTTTGGCTTCTGTATACATTATCGTTAGTTAAGACATTTTAGTTGATGTATTCAGTGGAACCTCGTTAGTCCGGTTACTTTAGTTTCTGTATACTGTGGAACCTCGTTAGTCCGGTCACTTTAGTTTCTGTATACTGTGGAACCTCGTTAGTCCTGACGTTTTGGTTTATGCATACATGGACCATCCATAAATGATCGGACATTTTCTTGTTTCTTTAATAACGAATTTTCTCAAAAGTCTTTATATTTGCTTATATATAGGTCTGTATTGATATGTTTCAAAGCTATGTTTTTGGCGGTAAACATAAAACCTTTGTATAAATTTACTTTTCAATGGTTCTGTCTTTGGTTTCTACCTAATAAAAGTATTCTGCTAAAACAGAATAATGTTCACATAAAAATCAATTAGGCCTTAGTTTTATATGATTTGCCCGGGGCAGAGGCTGTCCTCAACAACTGATACGTTATCAGTAACAAAATCCATTAACTTCATACTACGTTTTAAAAGTACAATTTTATTGTTTTAAATACATGTATGTAGAAATAGTATGTTTGTGTATTACACGATCATTTTGAATCCATTAAGGACAGGCATACATGTGTATTTTGTTTTCTGTTTTAACTGATTCACCCCTGAAGACACATTTGAACTCTTCCAACTCAAACGTTGGAATAGTTCATAATGAAATTTGAGGGATGGATGAGTTAATTAATATGAACATATCACCGATATAGATGTACTCAATATGTCACTAAGCCGTCAATGTTCGATACAGGTGTGTCCAGGTAATGTGGGTCATGTATCGATCACATCATCCTATTAATCGGTAAATTATACGCTCTCCCGGAAGACATAGCTATCATCAGTAGTAACGTGATTGACCCCGTGGTCGTATCGTAACGTATTCCTGGGCACGTGTTTGCATACCAATTAATGTATTTGCATACACTTAACTATATACATATATAATATCATATATATTGAGAGGTTCTTCTTCCGTTACAGAAGATCGCTTATATTAATACGATACATATTTGCGTTAAATATATTTCTCCATACTTTTTATTATACATATATTTGCGTTAATATTTGTTTCCACTTATATTTCTCTTTTCCTCACTGTTTATTTTTTTCAAATGTTTGAATTGAAGACCAGTCAGACATACTGCCTGATTGTAAATATATATATTACCTTGTAACAAGAAAGGATTATATAAGTTGGCATAACTTGCGTGCAACCCTTTTGTAAATATGTATGAAATACAATTTTGTTTTATCTAAAACACTAAGGACATTTTATATTATTGTTGAATTGCAGTTCTTGTGAATGAGTAAATTGCTGAACATTTCGAAAAAAAACATTCTCAAAAAATGAATGTTTTTTTTCTGTTAGAGAACTGAATAGATTCGAACACAACGGCTAGATTTTTACTTACAGTAGGTATAAAATTGTACGTGTTTCTATGTTTCAGACGTCTCTAAGAAAACATGTCTAAACGTATGCGAGGATACGGGCTGTCAGCGGAGATAGACCGAAAGGTAGGGCTAGATATGTTGGAGTTATTTCCCTTTAACAAACACGAAGCAGGCATCTGGTTCCGTTATTATCAGGATTGGATACGTTATAAATTATGATAAATCTATATAGCTAAATAACAGAAGCCGGTGCCCGTGAGTGAAATTTATAGAGATTTTTACAATATACTTCAAGTTTAATTTCTTTATTTCTCTTTACAATTTGATGTACATGCATAGAAATAACTTATTTTAAACTGCATTGTGCACTGCCTATGTATACTATTCATTAAATGCTCTAGATTGCATTAGCATTTCCTCCGTGTACATGTCGGTGGAGTTTTTTTCGTGAACTTATCATTTTTTTTCTCATCAAAATAATGACGTATAACTATTTAGACAGTTTTGAAATCTTATATGATATGACCATTGATGAAACTGTTTGTTGAACAAGAAATCCTGAAAAGTGACATTTGATCACAGCTAGGGCCCAGTTCTGTTGGTGCTAATTACCATATGTCATGTTGTAGAATATAATAAATAAGTATAACTTCTCGTCTGGTTTTCCCATGCCTCTGATATAATTGTATACAAATATATATATATATCAACCTAAACTTGTCCACACTGTTGGAATTACTTCTTAGCCCCATATATGTATATGTTATAATTGCGTTGACGTTTTGAATACCTACGTTCTAACTTGGAAACAAGTATTGCCTTACTCAGTATCGATGTCTGTCTGTTTGTGTGTACAGTGCACGAACTCATTGAAACGTCTGAATATTTGTAGCGGAGGGATCAATACAACAATGAAATTGACCGAGAGCAGGAGGCCCGTCTCTGGATTGAAGAGGTCACCGGCGAGGAACTGGCCGAGGTAAGACTCATACAAATATCACATGTCACACACATAGACTTGGCTGAGAGCGAATATAGACATGTGTCTCATACACAACCTTGCACGTCACAGACACAAAAACGCACACGTCACAGACACAAAAATTCACACTTCAAAGACATAAAACCTCACATGCCACAGACACAACAACTCACATGTCACAAACACAACAACTCACATGTCACAGACACAAAAACTCACATGTCACAGACACAACAATTCACATGTTACAGACACAACAACTCCCATGTCACAGACACAACAACTCACATGTCACAGACACAAAAACGCACACGTCAAAGACACAAAAACTCACACGTCACAGACACAACTCACATGTCACAGACACAAAAACTCACGTCACAGACACAAAAACTCACGTCACAGACACAACAACTCACACGTCAAAGACACAAAAACTCATACGTCACAGACACAACATATCACATGTCTTAGACACAAAAACTCACATGTCACAGACACAACAACTCACGTGTCACAGACATAAAATGTCTCATTAATACGGATGTCACAAAGAAAACTAAACGATGCTGATAAAATAAACCGAATTACCTTGGTTTATGTACCATCTCAAAACTAACAAAGGAAAACAGCACTGACCCCAATATTTATATATATGTGACACATCTCTGTGCAATTAAATATCATACAATGTATCATGCCCACAGTTTTCCTTTCCAAATTGGTTACCACGTGCATTTCTCACGAGTACATTTTTTGAACAGATCCGAGTTCATTGTACTACGAACCCCTTTTTTCAGGTCAGCATTTTCTTGAAAAACGATGGCGTTGCTATTATTTTTTAAATATGTAATGTTATTCATGCACTTAATAAAGCGTAGGTGTTGTTTCCTGTCTCTACTGGCTTCCTCTCATAATTAATATTCCTCTTTGGCATCATCTTGGTGACAAACAGGAGACATTGATCGCGATCTGCGTTGCTCCATTACAACATTTGTGCCCTCGGTCGTTTCAGTATCTGTTGCTGGAACGCAAAACCCATAAACATGTAAACTCATATTTTGACGTTTCCTCTTGTGTTGTAGGGTTCTGACAGAAGTCAACCTTTAACGTGGGACGGACTACACAAAAGTCTTAAGGACGGTATCTGCCTTTGCAAGTAAGTAACACATTACATGGCTAACAGTAACACACATTTTATCCTGGATGCTCAAGGGGTTATGTTCACTTTCCCTCTCTGCATCAAGAGATCAAACTAGTCTCCTCGTCTTAACCACAAGGTGGTTGACACCGAGTCCTCAATTTTACAATGACATATTCTAGGGGTGCAAAGAGCGAAAGTGAGCGTAACCCCTGGATATCGAGGATTTACACATTTGAGTCGATTTCTGATGTAATATGAATTCAAAAACAAAATCATTCAGATATGCAGAAACCTGTCTATGGAACAATCTACCACACAGGCTTAAATCAAGGAATGGTCTAACAGAACGATTAAAATCAGTTATTGAACAATCTATCAAAACGTTTTTCACAAACAAAAATCAACCGGAACATTTAGACTTATGAACAGTCTACCAGAACATGTAGATGGCGCAACAATGTTACCATCTGCCAAAGCATCAATGAACAATGTACCAGAAATGTTTCTGATCAATGAACAATCTATAAGAATGTTTACGATCATTGAACAATGTACCAGAATGTTTCTCTGATCAATGAAAAATGTACCAAAATGTTTCTGATCAATGAACAATCTATAAGAATGTTTCTGATCAAGGAACAATCTACCAGAATGTTTACGATCATTGAATAATGTACCAGAATGATTCTGATCAAAGAACAATGTACCAAAATGTTTCTGATCAAAGAACATTGTACCAAAATGTTTCTAATCAAAGAAAATTGTACCAAAATGTTTCTAATCAAAGAACAATTTCCTAAGATGTTTTTGATCAAAGAACAATATACCAGAGCGTTTACAGTGCATCTTCCACAATAGTAGGGTCGCCGAAAGAACTTCCAAACCGATTCTTATAAAGGGAGAAGATAACATGAATATATGTTTAATATTTGTTCCAGATTAATAAACTCTCTGTCCCCTGGCTCAGTGAAGAAAGTCAACAAACCAATGACTAACTACCACATGATGGAGAACATCGCCAACTTCCTGTCTGCCATCTACGGATACGGTGTTGCTAAGGAGGACCAATTCAACACGCCAGATCTCTTTGAGAACGTTAACATGCTGGCGGTTGTCAACACCCTCCATGGGCTGGGCAGGGCGGTACGTACTTTGAAAAAAATATTTAATATTTAATTCGGATTTTTTTTTTTTTTTTTTTTATTTTTGTCTTTTCATTTATATTTTTTGCCACATACATGTATCAAAGTTAGTTTGTTTGAAAATATTGATATACTGTAGCCTGAGTTTCCTCTGGCCCTGACACCTGACTAAGACATTTTGATAGATAGATGTCTGGTGTGGACCCCCTCCACGCACGCACACACGCCAGACATCTTTCTGTCAACATGTCTTTTAAAGTCTGGTGTCGGGGCCGGAGGAAACTCGGACTAGTTATGCGGGTAACTTGCAGAAACTCATGTGTCATTTTAATAGTTGTTGATCTTTAATTATATCCTATTTCAGGCTCAGAAGAATGGGTTTACAGGATCTGTCCTGGGTCCAAAAGAAGCGGATTACAACCCTCGTAACTTTAACGAGGAGGTCATGAATAAGGGACAGACGGTAATCGGGCTACAGGCCGGCTCCAACAAGGGAGCTTCCCAAAGTGGAATGAGCTTCGGCCGGACGCGGAGCATCAACGAACCTTATGTGTCGAGCTGAAGTCGTTATCCCTAGGAGTTTATAATTATGTAGGTCATATTATACAAAGTCGGGTTGCTTCAGTACGATGGCCTTGAACAGATCGATTTTGTATTTAATCTCGTATGTTCCCTGTTTCAGTTAGTTGGTCTCAAATACACTGCTGGTAATGCATGGTGTGGACTAACATCAAGTCTATTTGAGATTGGATATTGAAATTGGAACCTTTTTGGGGTAATACTGTGTTGACATCAGACAGAAGAACATAGATTAAGTTAAATTTTGTTTTTGTATTCCATAAGTATAATTGTTATAAGGTTTTCAAGTATGATATCTAGGTGTAGCTATTAATCCCATAGAAAAGCATTTTTCAACTGATTTTTTTTAGTGAAGATCGGAATATTATGTTTTGAATGAAGGTGCCATTTGACTCTTGAAGTTAACACCTGCAGGTTACGTCTGTTTACTATTGATAATACGGTAAATTAAATAATAACGCATGTGTGACTCTTAACCCTTTCACCCCTATGTAACTTTAGTAAACTCTTCCATGCATTAATCGGGATGAGTCCATTATGGTCTACAGTGGTGAAAGGGTTCAATTGAGTTAGCCAAAACACAATATACGATTGTTACAGAGATGGTTTACAGTCCTAGATTGTTGAATCATTTAATTATGACTAAACTTGAATCAGCCAAAACCTGCATACAAATGTAACATGTCTTAGTGTCAAAGAGTAGGATAAAATTGTATTATGACTCTAAACTTGAATTAGCCAAGACAGTATACAATCAATAAGTACTAAATCTAGATAATGGCCAGAGAGATGTAACCAACGTGTTCCTGCTGTGTCGGTCTCAAAAGTTTGTAGATGGTTTGAGTTGTTTTTGTATTAAATGAGGAAGGACTACAAAGTATTGTTTTGACTCTAATAAATCATCCTCGAAACTCCATGGGTTACGCTCACTTACATTGAGAACGGAAATGAACCTAACCCTGGAGTATTGAGGATGACTCTAAACGTATTAGTTCTCATAGCAAGTTAGCTTAATTGTTAATTCCTATAACTCTACATGTACTTCTATGTAACTTTACATAAATTCGGTGCAACTTAACATCAATGGTATTTTGTAGCTTACATTAGTTCTATGTAACTTACATTAGTTCTATGTAACTTACATTAGTTCTATGTAACTTACATTAGTTCTATGTAACTTACATTAGTTCTTTGTAACTGAGGCTTATTTCTGACTATTTTTACGTTATTGCTGTTAATTTCTTTACGTTTAATTTCACATACTGTTCAAGTTAACCATTGTTTGTAGTAGAAGACTTTAAACATAGTTATGGCTAGGTTTTCAATATTATATTTCATCCTTCAACTGTTTGTTAATTTGTTCTGGTTTGCATTTTACCTTGCAATGAAATCTTCACTTCAAAGATTATTAGATATTGTGCACTATGACTGTCCGATCAGAAAAAATAAAACAATGCTTTACAATGTAGTCGGATTGGTTGTGAAATGTTTTAAGTGTAAAGTTAACTCATTCACCCCTGGAGACACATTTGAACTCCTCCAATCCAAAGGTTGGAATAGTTCATTATGAAATTTCAGGGGTGAATGAGTTAAAGATTTTAGTGCAAGTGATATACAAGGGGGGCTATTCTTGTGCAATTACGTTACTGGAATATAGAACTGTATGTTAGATTTCCCATTAAATACATTTCTTGTTAACACTGAATACTTCCATGTATTTGCAGATGTCTTTGTGCCTTATGCCAGATGAAATCAGCATTACTGTAGCAATATTGCTGTAATCTTTTACAAATCTGACTGTTCTTTCCACTTGTGCGTTAGTTACACGAATAAAACATAGATAAGGAGAGATCTCGAGTAAACATTCTTGTCTTAAGTCTGTATGGGAGCTTATTATTTTCTCTGTTTTTCATGATTCATGTTTACCTTTCTAAATATCGCTTTTAGCGTCCCTTTTAATCAGTGTTTTGACAATATGTTCGATCTGAAATTTGTTTTAACAGAATTATCATTTTTCGTATAACGAATATCACATTATTGTAAAAAATATATATCGTAAGATAAATCATTTTCTAGTCTAGCTATGCATATACACTAACATGCATTTTATCACAACCAACTATACATACATTATTACTCCTTGATCTGGTATATTTGTGTTACTCTTGAATGAAATTATTTGGCCTTAATGCTATAATAAGATATTTTAGTGGATGTTGTAATGTTTGCGAAAAATCATTTTTAGCTAACATTGTAATGCTTAAAAACGTTTTAGCAAAGACCAGGTTAGCATTTGTTTTATTCCACTACTTAATTGTGTTGAGGATGTACATACCACAGGTGGAATAGATTACTAGTGACCTTGAATTATGACATGTACATTTAAGAAATGGAATATATTTCTTGCCACCACATTCGTGACCTGGCATGTACATTTCAGAGACGGAATATATTTCTTGCCACCCCTTGCGTGACCTGGCATGTACATTTCCGAGACGGATTATTTTTCTTTTCATCCATTGCTTGACCTGGCATGTACATTTCAGAGACGGAATATATATCCTGCTACCCCCTGCGTCACCTGGCATGTACATTTCAGAAATGGAATATATGTCTTGCCACCCTTTGCATAACATGGCATGTACATTTCAGAAATGGAATATATTTCTTGCCACCCCTTGCGTGCCCTGGCATTTACATTTCAGAGACGGAATATATTACTAGTCATCTAGCCATGATGTGGTTTGTACATTTCAGAGATTGAACATACCTTACAGTCTGTGTTAATACTTAGATCTGATCATCACCTGCTCTTTGTAGCCAATCACTTGTTTTACATCGCCAGTTTTACTAATAAACAGTATAATTGTATTAATATTTGATATACATATACATTTTATTGATTTTTTTTTCATGTTATGATATATTGTATTTTATATAATAAAACTATTTTGTGGTAGTTCTAAATACCCTTGCATCAATTAGTACTGAAAAAGGCAAAGACCTTAAACGGTAGTTTTGTTATTATGATTATAGTTTTAACCAAGTGCTCACAGTTTTGTGTGGTAATATGCAAATCAATTTTTCTCTGAATATTTATCAGAAACAGAAATTAGATGCATTGAAAACAACAATGTTTAAGCTAAGAAACCAGCAGTATTACTTTCAGGTTTACACCTCTCTTAAATGAAAGACCAAACCCGATATTAATTCTACCTCATAACAGAAAGAAAATGTCGTACAAATTGTAAATGAAAGTAAAAAGTGCATGTAGTACAAGTAGTAGCTATGCCTAGACTGTTATGGGGTCATCTGTAAGTTGACTTGTGACAAACATATGGGTGTTAAATATTTAGGAACACTTACTCCTCAAACTACAAATTTCGTTAAGTTACTCCTCAAACTACAAAATTCGTTTAATTGGAAAATTCAGTTTTATTGGCGTTGTCTGAATTTTATATTCCAGAAAATGGTTTAGGAAATTCGGCTTGTTACCAGCTTAAAAATGTAAATGTAAAAAGATGTGTCGTCTTGTTTAATTGTACAAAAATACATTGTTGTTTGTACTTTTACCATAATACATTGGCTTGTGTACTTGTAAAATATCTTTTGTACGTGTGTTTGTATCGTCATACATTTTCTAGTGTACTTCTTACTGAAATACATTATTATCGTCACTGTATGCGCTAGCAATCCAGTACACATGATTTGTGTACAGAATATTAAATTCTACAATGGAAAAGAAACGATCTAATCATTTGGAACATTCGGGAAACGTCGGCACTTTCCGTAATAATTTCTCGTTTACGGAAAGTGTCGGCGGTTCCCGATTGATTTTGTAGTTCGCACAAACAATTTATAAGGAAACAACGTTTCTAATCATCCTCCTCCTAAGGTGTAGCTATGCATTGTCTTAATTTGTCTGAAGATAAATATATTCTGAATGTATCAAGGGACCCAACATGCGTACCTGATGTTATGCTTGCTCGAGTTTTTGAGCTATTTTGTTGACAACATTCCTGTTATTAGATTGGTATATTTTACGATGATAAATGAAGAAAGCAAATGTTATGAATTTCACAAATTAAAGATTGCATTTGAATCAATTTTTTTTTGATTAATGGGGAATATTTTGAAATACACTCTTAATTTTTTTAAGTAAATTACTTTGTGATATATTCTTACTTAATTTTGTCTCTTTGTCGCGTTTGGGAATTAAAGCAGTAACCACGACCTTGCATTAAATTTGATGTTAATTCAATACCAATTTACTATGTTGATAGGAAATTGTGGCCAGAACTACTTCAACCGCGTATTGTATTATAATGTGTAGATAAATGTGTTGTATCATATACTGAAACTACATTCCAATAAGTCACTTACATAGACTGTATAACATACGCACTCCGGTAATGGTCGGCATCGTATATAGGGCTGACATATTGGGGGTCAACTTGTAGTTGTGCTTTGCGGCCATTATCTTTTATATAATAAACACATCCATTACATGTTTTGTAGTTGTTCTGATTTGTCACATTGCATCTTAATATACGTGTTATGTCCTTGTAAACTCGGGAGTAAATATCTGATTTGTGACTGACAGATACCGCTCGTGAAATATATACAGCTGTACAGCTCAGTGGTGATGTGTGGCTTACAAGTGCTACAATCGGGAACCGTCGGCACTTTCCGTAAACGAGTATTTTCTCGTTAGCGGAAAGTGCCGACGGTTCCCGATTGACACGTGGAACGATGAAATATAGAATATGTTTAACAAAACCACGGACTTAGATAACAATCTAATCTAATTCCGTGACAAAACTTCGTATGTCTGCACATTCTTTGGCAATTTAAACCGGTCGTTATAGAAATATCGAACGGAATAGGAGATATTGTGCAATTTGTAAGTCGACTACTGAAGTAGAAGACGAATTTCATTTTTTATTAATATGTAA
>JAUMHH010223555.1:0-12050 GCA_032359455.1 Chlamys rubida
AATTTGGCGATCTAGTGTAAGACCCGCCAAATCGCCAAATTAAAAACCCGCAGAAATTTCCCGCTATACGGTATTTAGGAGGTGCAAAACTAAATACCCCATATTCTTCCAAGGTTTGAACAAGCAATACAAAATTTTCATTAAAATCTGCACTTATAATTGATTCTGTGATCATTTAACTTTGCCACAATGCTGTGAAGAGCAGGAGAATTTTCCATGAATCCTTATTGGGTATAACAAGTTTCACCCACTTGTGATTTCACTATAAATACATCTCTTTATTACAATCTGATGATGTTATATTACTGCTCAGAGTCGTCACAGAAAGCAGTCTTAAACATCCTTTTCTACAAGCCTTGGTTATGGACATTAAAGAAATTTACCCAGAAGGTTGAGATTTCCTGCGAGGTAGGAAAAACATTCGGTTAAGTCACCTGGTCCTGGTATTAAAGATGGCTCTTCATTTCTCCCAATCAGACAGAGATATCTAACGGGCTTGGCTAAGACATTTAATAATTTTACCCCATGGGTTGAGATTTGTCTGTCTTACCCCAAGGTGGGGCAATATTCTACTAGTCTTACCTTCAGGGTAGGAAACGATTCTGTTAGTCAATGGATATTCATATTTTTAGTTATTTGTTTTCCTCAATAACAGTGTTGGATCCTATGTAATATGTAACTGTTCACCATTTCTATATTATATGTATAAGAATTAGCACTCCATTGGTACAGTTTAGCTTATAGTAGGAAGCTAATGCACACTGACAAATCATCAATAAATCTTTGTCATCTATCAGAGCCAAATAAATAACTTTTTACTCAAAAGTAATATACTGCAGAGTGTGTTATTCGGACATGGCGTTAAACCTTTACACATCAGGTGTTCTGTTGAATTAAATCCATCTTTGGCAGCACATGGATAATTTCCCTACTATACACTTTGACTTCGTCTCAGTGAAAATAAATCAACCGTGGGATCCAAAGACAAGTCAAACTGCTTGCGTCTTCAAATTATCAACAGTTTGTATCAAGTAAAGGGAGATAATTCATGCAAAAAATAAAAACACCAGTCAATGAATATTTTGTTCATTTGCTTTCATTTGTACAAAGTTGACTTCTTCTTTTGTCCACAAAATATAAATATGTAGTACTCACTACACTACTGACAACGACAACATGCAAAAATACTTAAATAATTTATACATCTTGCGTCATAAAACTGACTCATTATATATTAACTTCTCCATCCTGCTCGTCAGACGTTAGGACAGATGATCCCCTTTACATTGTATGCTATCCTACAGTGCATTAATTACCTACAATGTATTTCACCATACAGTGCAATAATAGTCTACACTATAATTTATAATACATTGCAGTTTAAGTTTATATTGTATTCCATGATACAGCACAGTAATAGTTTACATTTTAGGGCTGCATGTGGGTTGGCTACCAATATATAACAAGTTACAACCCACATACACCATAGAATGTACTATTATTACATAATATACAATATACTGCATCAACAATGCAGTATTGTAACGAACAGCATTTAGCACTATAGCATAAACATACAATTTCATTAATAAAAATACATGGCATTTAAGAGTGTATAACAATGTATACAATAGTGTACTATATGTAACATTGTACTACAATGTACATGCATTACAATTGTTAACTTTGAGTGTATAACAATATTACAATGTATTACATTTGTAGTATTATTACAATAGTGTATAACAATGTAGTACAGTGTATTTCATTTGTAGTTGGACAATAGCATAGAACACTGTAGAGCTGGTATACATGCAGTAAGTACAATAGCTTCATGCAGTATTTGAGTGTACAATACAGTACTTTTAACAAATAAAGTACAGGTACATAATGCATTAGGATGTCTTACATTATACAATGTACAAATAATGTCAGAAACATCACCAGCTGTGTCACCGGCTAAAAATACTTGATACTTGATACAGGCATGTCATGGTCAACTTAATACATGGCTCTCTATTGCAACCAACAATTCAAGCCACAGAAAATATTGCATTGAAACAGAAATGAAACATTTCCGATTAAATATGGTATCGGCACAACATGACATATCACATCTGGCAAGCCTTCGATGTTCCTGTGGATTACCAGTCACTATATCAGAAGGTCTGAAATTAAACTGACAAGTCACAAGTTTTATAGCAAAATTCAATCTAATTCAAATCAAATTCTTCTCTCCGTACCTCTACCATACACTGATAACACAATAGTTAGATGTGGTGTCCAAACCTACACTGTGTTGGAATGGAGTAAAAGATTTGATTTTAAAAGACCAGATAACCTATTAATAGGTAGACATTTTTTAACATGAGCATGCTTTTCTTGAGGAGTTACACAACTATGTAAATATATAAATATATCACTCAGTAAACTGTTATTTAAGAATTTTCAGTAATTTGATGATTGGGTTAAGATGGACAGAGGGGCAGTTTATGTTTTTAAATCCTTTATCATAAAATGAATGAATTGAATGTAATTTTGGTGAGGTTCTACAGAATAAAGAAAAGAATATATTAACAGGGACAGAGCAGAAAGTTCCAAATAAAGCATTTTTTGTTGAATTTCAATACAATGTTTTTCATGACATATACAAATGCACCCGAGTCTTGTGCCAAAGTTCTTACAACCTAGGACAAGAATATCACAATAGTTCTCCCCTAACTTGACTACAGATGAGTAGACAGAGATCACATAGTGTCGTCATGTTAACCGGACATGACCGTAAGTCTACACGAAACTATACATCACATAGATATCAGGCACACAGATCAAGAAACAAACTGAAGTCAAAATTTGAATATTGTGTTAATGCTTTATCAAGGTATGATAGTACATACTCTACTTATCATTATACTTTTTCGGACAATCTACGTCAATTTCCATTTGTTTTTAAATTTCAAGTCCACGATTGTTTCATGATGAGTCAGTAGCAAAGCATAAAATAAATTACGAAATAATGGCACTGGACGATGTGTTACAAATACATATCTATCCAGAGTATTGAGCAACAAAAGTGATGGAAGATATGAAAATATTTAAGTACTTGTACTCCTTATCATATAAATAAAATGTTTTTCTAGCAATAATTTATATAAATATACCTGAAAATGCACAAAAATGCATGTAAAGTGTCACTCTGTCTGGACAATTTGATTCCCTCAAAATATCCAGAATTAAAAACAATTGGAGCAAAAGTAGCATTATAATTTCATAAAGGATACATGCTAACATCCTGTGAGATGTACCTCCATTGCAAAAGATTTCTGCATAACGAATTCTGTGTATTTATATCAGACTTGGTTATGAAATTTAAGGTATACTTCACAAAGGTATATAGGAATAATGGTTTGATAATACTCGGTTCATCTGGAGTAATGCTAATTACAGGTGAACTGTATCATTTATCCTTTATTTTAATCATTGCTATGAACCAAAGGGACATGTGGAGCCTGGATGAAAAGGTTGGGATGGTCATCCCTGAGGCCAAAATTGCATTTCAGCACATGCTTTTTATTAATCTTAAACTGAAAGCTTATTTTATTTGGCCAATTTTGAAATACAATGAATAAGCTTTTCCTTGGGAAAAATGAAAATTTTGCATTTGAAATTATTTCTTTATTATTTTCTTGATAAAGTAAATTATTTGAAAAGAGCTCAAATAAAAATAACTGACTCTTTTAAAACGATAAGTCCTATTGGAGTTGCTAATATTCAAATGCAATAATTTTGTTCGCGTTCTCTATTTTTCACAAAAGCACAGTACAAAATTTAAGCTTTCTTTGCCCATACATTGTAGTTCAATGTTCACAAAACAAATTTTTTAAATTTGCATTTGAATGCAAAAACTGTCATCCATGAAGTACTGAAATATCTGCATATCTCTACAAAAAAGTGTTTATTTTGAGTTTTAACCATCAGTTAACCATCTTTTAAATTTCATTGCAACTGTATTGATCGAGTAAATAAACAATGGCTTTCATTGTTCAAAATGAAGAATGTTCTGAAATATGATTTGGTGTTTTAGGACACAAATATCTGCCTCTTCTGAAGGGCCCACTGTATACTGCTTATATGAACAAGTACAGCTACACCTACACCAAAGCTCCTTATCCTTCAAAGCATGATCGGGGAAAACTTTTTATCATGGACAGTTTTGAAAATTTCATGTGCAGATTCAACAGGAATAATTTTGCATCGAAAAGGGAAGCATAGGTTTGTCTGAAAAATCATAAATTAAATATCTCAATTACATGGAAATTGCAATATTGCATATAACTTTTTAAAGAACATAATTTGGCATGCATAATTAACATTGAAAATATATGATGGGAGCCCCAGAGTTAAATATTTCAATAAGTATATAGTTAAATAAAGTTTTGAAAAGGAAAAATCTTGGGTGTTGGCAAGAAAAGGATTGTGAGTATTCTATTATGCCACTCATATGAAACACATGTCTTGAGGGAGCAGTTTGCAAATTTAAATACAAAATTATAATTGCATCTCAAAAAATAAGACAGAACATCTATTTTCAAATATTCAAATTAAGCTACTGTAAAGTATTGTATTAGTGTAGTCAACAGTAATACTGTATTACTGTTGACTACACTTATTTAAACTTATTCATAATTCATATTAAATTCAAGATCAAAAAACAAATTTAATAACCTGCATTATAACTAAATTTTTCTGACCAAATGACCAAATTACAATTTCAACTTTAAAGTAATTACAGCACTGGAGAAACACAACCCATAATGAATTCCCATTTAGGATCGATCATGAACAGATTCAGTAGTTTGGTAGATAATTTAATACTGGAAGAAGATGAATCATGTCAAAAAGTATTTGAAAGAAGGGTTTGTTAATTAGACTTTAAGTTATGTATTAACTATGACTATTAATTCTTTTTCAATTATAATTGACGATTTTTGTAGTTTTCGATTTTATATACATTTCATCACTTCTAAGTGTTTCATTTCCATTTTTCTTTAACTCATTCACCCCTTAAATCTCATAATGAACTATTCCAACCTTTGAATTGGAAGAGTTCAAATGTGTCTTCAGGGGTGAATGAGTTAAAGTTTGGTGTCCTACCTGATTAACAAACCAATATCATATGTCTTACTATTTCAGATATGAACTACTTATCATTTAACATAAATTTAGTAAATCATTTCAGACTGACCCTACAGAAGCGTGGACTGCAGGCTGACACCAAACAGCCCAGACCTGCCAGGGAAAACATGGCTGCCATTTACACTCTCCATCGTAATACTGCAAGTCAGGTTACTTTGATTTAAAAATTATCACACCCTTTGATGAAAATATCATCAATATTGTACATATTACTCAAGAAAAATATTTACGATAGTGTCAGTCAATGTGGGGAATGATAATGACACTGTATTTGTAAAACCTGTAAACTGGAACTAGAAATAGACTAATCTTTAACTAGAATGAAAATACTCTATGCTGCATGGACTAGTAGAGCGATTAATTTTGACTGGTCATGGCCTAGGATACTATGCCTAGGTAAGTGATAATGACTGGTCACAGTGCTGTGGTGTTCTCTGAGGTTTACACATGGGAATACAGCTAGTTCCATATATATAGGAGAGAGACATGATTAAGTGCCTAGGTTAAAGTCATCCTCAAATTTCAGGGTTACGCCACTTACGCTCTCTGCACCCGTGGTATATGTCGTGACAAAATTGAAGGCATGCGGTTAACTATTTGATTGGTTTAAGGTCTAAGAGACCAATCATTAGGCTGATACCTATCCTTTGAAAATAACAGAGAAGCAACATCCGACTTCAAAACAGGTCAATTTTACCGCTCCACTGCAGTGTGATTCTTTTGATGTACATCAAAGCAACAAACTATTCTACTTGTATCAATCACAAGGTATTTCATACAGAGCCTTTAACTTCATCGTGAGATATTTCAGGGGTACAGAAAGGGTAAGAGAGTATTATTATAATGTTCATCGTGACATATTTCAGGGGTACAGAAAGGGTAAGAGAGCATTATTATAATGTTCGGTCATGCAGGTTTACTGTTCTATGTCCTAGACAACATGTTCAAATCTTAGAGGGTAAATACTTTACAGATGATAAAGTTGGAAGAACTAGAGGACACATTCACTTGGAGGATGAACAGTTTTCAGAGAATCATGTTGCGAGTCCTGGATTAAACCCCAAGGCCAAATACTTTTCAGAAGATCACAGTGAAACAAGTGGCATGTGTGTAGGACTACATATTTTAACACAATGGTTAACCAAGATTTACCCTGCAATCCCTACTTTTGATGCCAGACCACACTTAAAGTGTTGATTTTTTTTCATTCAATGAAAAGAAGCTATACATTATAACACATTCTAACATAATGAACTTGGGATATTATAGCTCGAGTAGGAAATAGGTAATTTATTTCCTGACAGCAAGATATAATTTATCGTTGGTTTAAAATTGGAGAGAAAAACAAAAATAAGTTATTTACTTTTCATGATTTAATAATTTATGACTAAAACATGTCTCGTATCACTGATATGGCAACAAATACTAAACATATGACCAGCATATTTCACATACACAGGTAACAAGTCCCCAGTATTGGCTATATACAAAGACTGCCGTTTGCATTTCACATGTACAGGTAGGTCCTCTGTATTGGCTATGTACAAAGACTACTGTTTGTATAAAAAGACTACTTACATGTATTTATGTACCACCTTTGTAACATAAAAATTCATACAGTGAAACCTGTCTAATCTGGCCCCTGAGTATTCCAACATCCTGTTATATCGGACATACAGCAGCTGTATTTCCCTTTTTTTGTAAAACTACAAAATAAATCTTTATCTACTATATATGACATGTACATATTCCACCCCATTTGGATCCAGCGATGGTGTCAAGATTGGACAGGATCAATGTACATGAATGAAGAAATAATCATTCTGATGCTTAACTCATTCACCCCTGAAGACACATTTGAACTCTTCCAATTCAAAGGTTGGAATATATAGTTCATCAAGAAACTTCAGTGGTGAATGAGTTAAAATACAAAATAGACCCAGTAGAAAAACCTATACTGTAAACATACTTAAGTTAGCACAATCAATATTTAGCACAATGAATGATGTAATAGTATCACATGTTTGCGCAGTCAGAACTTATTGCATAAATGCATGCAAGAAAACCTTTATATTTCCAAACTAAAAACTGTCATGGTAGTCATAGCAGTTACGTAACAAGTATAAGCCAATTCAGAGTGTCAAAAGTGCGGAGAGCCATTTCCTCGGCAGTCATGGCAAAGCATCTGTATTGCTATAGAGTGGCCCACTGTAATCATCTTATCAGTTAAACATCTAGGCATGAACTTGGCCGCTGACAAAGTTTTTGTAACCTCAATTCACTTTTTACTTAATTTATCGTAAAATTTGCATTATCTTCTTGTAACATCTCATAATATAAGGTTAAAATGCAAAATACAAGGGGTCAGAATGTGATTTCTCAAATGTCAAATTTCAGCTTTGTTCATAAATTAGCATTCCAGTGTCAATGTGAAAAGCTTATCATAATATTACTGCTAAATTAATATAAGTATGTTTACAGTACGTATGTTTTATTACGTTTAAAAATATTTCTTTTAATAATTTGGAGAAGATTTGGAAAGTAAATGATTCAATGCTTTTGTTTTCTGTAGTCTTCCCCTATAACTGGTACTGAATTGTATTATATGATAATTTCACGTAAATTGAAACATCATTTCTAATAGAAATAGTTCTTTAAGAAATAAGTAAGATCCCAACAGAAATATTCTAGAAGTGAAAAAGTATAAAATGTATTGCTATGTAGTAATGGTCACTCAATATGGCACTGAAAGCATGGAAGGTTATAAATAGTATACTTGAGTTTGCATCATTATAAGTACCTGTACAAGGATTTCACATGAACATCATAGCAGCAATAATACAATGCATATTCAAAACAAACAGTTTAACCTTGCACTTTACACCACAGGAGACAAAAATTACCTGTCCTGCTATTCCATCTTTGCGTATTGCAGAGTTATCTTCTCTTCTGAGCAGATATTGATTGTTACGTCATTGGTTTGTGAGAGTAACGTCATCAATTTTTGAGAAAACGATGTAATTTTCTCACACAAACCAATGACGTAACAATCAATATCTGCTCAGAAGAGAAGATAACTCTGCAATATGCAAAGACGGAATACATAAAACAGTGCATAATCAAAACACAACCAAATCATTCTTTATCAATAGAGAACACAATAACCTGTCCTGATGAACTTAAATGATAATTGTCATTTTAATCTAATTATAAACCCAGATGAATGTGTTTGGTTTCATTTTGTTTCATCCTTTTTTAGGCTAAATTCATGTTTGACACTCTTTCCTTACCAAATACATGTATTTGATACATCAAATATATATAAGCTTTATGCCACTGGATTCAACTCTCTTTCTTTCTTTCCTCCTCTCATACTACAGCACCCGACAGGATTGATTGTGAGCATGTCTTCCAAGCCTTAAGTACAGCACGTAAACTAAAACTAGGTTATACAGAAGATACAGGTGTAAGCATGTTGATAGCTACTCTTAATGGACCCTTTAATTCACCAATATCATACTCAGCATGAAACACATGTTCTGATTGGTTGAAATTCATTTTTTTTTCAATCTCCACCAATCAATGTATGTGGTTTTCAAGAAAGTATAGTTTTGGTGAATTTAAGATCTTATGGTAAACCGATAACTTATGTATGCATGTACAATTAAGAATATTTTTACAGATTTCTTTTAAAAAATAGTGATCATAATGCAGACATCTTCCCCCATAACAATAATAATTTACACCATTCTCTTAACCTATGAACTATATTTACATCAAAATACTATTGACAGCAGCGTCAAGATCATCATCCATAGGTTCCTCTAGATCTGGGGATTCCGACCGCACGGGACTGCTGGGCCCCGGAGAGTCACTTTCCGACTCCGTCGTGGGATTTGTCATATAGCTATGGCGATTGAAGAACTCCTGTGAATGATCAAGTGAGAATGGAGAGTGAACTGAGGAGTCTTGATTGAGACTGACAATGGAATTTATTGCACTTTCCATTTGGGCTTTTAACAACTCCTGCTGTGAATCCGACTCTTTATCACTATCATCACTATACAAAGTTGTCGCTTCGTCGTCCTCTACCGATTCCCGAGGTTCCACATCCAAACGTGCAGAGGAAAACGATGGGACATTAAATGGTAAATTAGAGTTGGACAGGTGTGGTGGGTCCTTATGCTCGCCCATACCAATGGTGTAAGCTGAGTCCACTCTGTGTGTGATTAGGCTCGAGAAAGATTCATCATGGTCAACCTCTGGAGAGGATATCGGTTCATACTGCGACTGATGGAATCCGCCCATATCAACGACAGCAGAGTCTAATTCTCTATCACTACCAATACTACTGATCCGCTGTTTAGACTGGTTCATATGATCAACTTCTCTACCAAACAACTCATTTTCTATGGAGAATGGCACCTTAGAATCAGACATGAATGATGGTTTGAACGACTGTTTATCAGAACTGTTCGATTGCTGTGGATAGTGGTGGGAATGATACAAGTCTTTCTCCGAAAACGAATTGACACACAGAGGTTGCTTCTCACTGGAATGATAACCCAAGACACTATTATCACAGTTGCTGTCGTTGGAGATGAGGCGTCTCACAGACTCCCCAGACATCTCATATGGTGGTGTATTACTGTTCCCCCTAGCACTTGCACCTGGTGAACCCACATCACCGGCGTGAACCTCATACTCGCTCCTCGAGATTTCATTTTGCGGTGGAGAAGGAGAGGAGTTGCCATACACACCAACGTCCAGGTCCGAGTTACTGACAGGAGAATGATCTGATCGGTGCGTTCCTAGGTAAATCTTGAACGGTTTATTACTATCCGACCAATGATCACTCTCCATCGACTCACTCTCATCATTTGATGGTTCTCTTTTGATGTTTGTTAGGTGGGATGCACCAAATAATCTTTTAGAAATGTCATCTGAATCTGACCTACTGTTGCTAGAATTCTGATGATCTACTTCTGATGTGTCCATATTCACATTGTCATGGTAACTACTTTCATTACTATCACTACTACCATCTTCTGCTAGTGAGCTCGTAAAGTTCTGGCCATCGTTTCGTATCACAAGTTTGACCTTTGGCGTACAAGGTCGACTTGTTTGCTCCTTTTTTATTTCAATTGTGTCACTTTCACTAATTCTTTCCGATTTTATCACTTTTGAAAAATCCATTGTATCCTGTTCCTCCATAGATACATCTTCTGACTTTACGGATTCTTGTTTCTGTAAGTACCTCATTGGCATTGGTTCAAAGGAATCTGTAAAGACAACAAGAGAATCAAAAATAAAGGTTCATGTTTAAGTGCGTATACTTGATGATATAATGAATGTTACGTACATTAACTTATTTTATTTTACAACAATTATTTCAACTTTATATATAAATCACTCTAATTGGCCGGATGTTAGCAACAGGGGTTCTTAATGTGGGAGGAAACCGGAGTATCCGGAGAAAACCCACATGGTCGAGCAGGTGACCCCATAACTTTTCACATCTGATTGGGGAATCCAACCCGGCCGCCTTGGTAAAAGGCAAGTGCGCTATCCACTGTGCCTGCAAGCTCCTGAAGCATTCTCAAACACTGGAACTGATGTTTAACGGTTTTCCGAACTCTAATAACTGTTCTTTATTCTTTATTGTGATGTTTTTGATGACACTTTCATATTCAACCTATGATAACCAGGAAGCTTAGTCCTTAGAGTCGATGGGAAGATTAAAATGAAGAGCTAAATAAAGTCTCTAACTTAACTGAAATTATTATATGGAGTGAGCTATTTCTCTGTTAAACCTGTTCATTAAGTCTAAAATGGAGCACAAGATCCTGTCAGACCTAATATCACTATGAGACACAAAGAGGTACTTTCACATAAACAAGTGACACCCTATGACCCAATTTTAATATGCAACATTCTGCAATCACAACTTACACAAGGGTACAAATTTGGCAAAGGTAGGTGACAGGATATACGACATATTCCCTAGAAAAATGTGATACCAGAGTCAGACAGATCAAGACAGAGTACAAGCCCTCTGAAGTACCAGAGGGGGACTAAAACATTTTGGGGTAAAAATGGGTGATTACTGGACACATGGTTGCTTAAAACAACTGAATTGTAGGGTAAAAATGGATGCTAAAGACAGATGGTCGCACGAGACAGGTGGCTACACGTGAAGTGGTCGCATGAGCAGTCTTTGACGCATGTGTAACCCTACATTCATTTATCATTGATCACCTGGATGAGACTTGACCTTATAACTACTCATCTGGATATTTCTAAACATATATTATATTTCTCACCTGGATCTGACGTGACTAATTCCTTTTCTGATTTGATTGTCTCTGTTAGGTCTTCATTCATCAGCCTCTGGATCATTACCATCTCAGCAGTCTTCTTCTCTCTCTACAAAAGAAGGCCGGTTAGATTAATAGTATGATAAATTATAAAGTACATTTGGAAGAATAACTTGTCTAATCCAACTAGATCTGTGAGCCAAAAGCTAATACCCCTGGACAAAATTACAAAAGTACAATAACTTCATTAAGAATAGTTCAAGTAAAATTAAATCCCCCCCCCCCCAATGGAATTAAATTGTTACATATCTAACTTGGTTATATCAAATATCATATTTTGCTCAAGAAATTTATTCCAAGTCTTCAATTTTTACACATTAACGATATTCAACTGAATTGTGATAATTATGATAATTGTGATATCCAAGTTTGCAATATTAGAGTGGGCTTTGTTTCGATTCTGTGGGGGGGGGGGGGGGGGGGGGGGGGGGGGGGGGGGGGGGGGGGGGGGGGGGGGGGGGGGGGGGGGGGGGGGGG
>JAUMHH010223566.1:0-12050 GCA_032359455.1 Chlamys rubida
CCCATACCTTCTTAATAGGGTACATATAATTATTATTGAACGTCACTCAATATATACAGTTAGTAACGTCTCAGACCCACACCTTCTTAATAGGGTACATATAATTATTATTGAACGTCACTCAATATATACAGCTTGTAACGTCTCAGACCCATACCTTCTTAATAGGGTACATATAATTATTATTGAACGTCACTCAATATATACAGTTAGTAACGTCTCAGACCCACACCTTCTTAATAGGGTACATATAATTATTATTGAACGTCACTCAATATATACAGCTTGTAACGTCTCAGACCCATACCTTCTTAATAGGGTACATATAATTATTATTGAACGTCACTCAATATATACAGTTAGTAACGTCTCAGACCAATACCTTCTTAATAGGGTACATATAATTATTATTGTACGTCACTCAATATATACAGTTAGTAACGTCTCAGACCCACACCTTCTTAATAGGGTACATATAATCATAAGTGTACGTCACTCAATATATACAGTTAGTAACGTCTCAGACCAATACCTTCTAAATGAGGTAAATGTATCCATTAGTGTGCGTCACTCAATATATACAGCTCGTAACGTCTTAGACTTTTTCCTTCTTATTGAGGAACATGTATTCATGTGCCACCCGACCACTTGATATATTATAACGTGTTACATTACGCACGGTAAATGTATGTCTACAATTAAGGATATGCTATGCTCTGTAGCATTTTGTACCGAAATGTATGACAACTCCTGATAAGTTATACTGTGTCTAATAATCTACTATATTAACATCTGCGCTGCAACCCACTATATGAACATAACCTGCAGAAATGCATTTCATATGCATGGAAGCAGCAACTCTCGTGACGTGACACGTGGTTTACTTACGATGTCATAGAGAAATCTTGTTCAATGAGAATCTTGTCGCTTCGCTTTGGATAACATGGAGAATGCCCCTGCGTCAAACGCCCAAATGACTACGGCTAATTATTGGCGCCAATTTTATTTAAGTAAGATTGTTCCGCCAATGTCGTTTAAAAGACGATGCATATACAAACGTAGTAAATAGCGGGCTTCATGTAATATGGATGTAACCGATTTACGTTCATACCGGCATGAAAATAAAAAAACGACGTTCAATCAATATATAAATGTAGACTACAACTGAAGATATGTAATAACGTGTACAACAAGGAACTTTAAAGATATGACTACAAATGAGGATATATGATACTGTGTATCATTATGTACTGTGTATCATTATGTAGTTTGTATCATTATGTACTGTGTATCAGTATGTACTGTGTATCATTATGTACTGTATATCATTATGTACTGTGTATCATTATGTACTATGTATCATTATGTACTGTACATTTTATACTAAACTATACACTTATTGCCCTGGCGTGAGTGAGACCTGAAGAGTTGTCCCCCCTCGATAAATCATGTGTTTCCCTAGGGTTTTATTATTCCGAAATTCCATCTGTGGAGTCTGTGTTATCGGTATACACATATAACAAAAATACATCAACATTAGGCTAACATCCGGGCCAACAAGAATGATTAATATAAGTTGAGATAACTTGTTACATAATTGTTGTAAAATAAATAAGTTTATATTTATATTTAACATTAGGCAATGTAACGAGCCCCTGTGTTGTCACTATTATGACTGACCTGTTCGCCCTTATTTCATTAGGTCTGGTAGCATATATATACTACAAATACCTATCACTGTCAGTGTTTTGATTTAACATAAAATTAAACAACAATAATAGCCTTCAAATGCTTCAGTTGTTGGGAGGTGGAATATCCTGTTCGCAGCCATTGTTGATGTTTGTGGTGTCGTCCGGAACAGATCGGGCGTTAGAGAGTCTAACACAAAGAAAGACAACTCATCCGATAATGCGTAAGGGGTTCCGAGAGGGACACTCGACAGGGAAAATGGATCGCTTGAGGGAGACTCGATGTTTTATAACCCTGTCATGTGATATGTTTAAACCAATCAGACACGCTGTAAAATCGATGAGGAATAATAATATTGGATGTGCAGTACCGTGTAAAACAAGGTACTTTAAATGTATGACTCAAAATGAGAATATGTAATACCGTGTAAAACTAAGCACTGTTAAATATGACTACACATGATGATATGTTATATAATATTGAACTTTAAATGTATGGCCGGCTTAGAGGATATGTAATGTCGAGAATCCTTATGTACTGTAATATAAACGATTGAACTATATTATTTGCTTAATAGTATATACACTTTGACGCTATTATGTCTTTATATAATATGCATCATAATATACGGATACCGTAACATACACGTATGACTAACATAAGACTATGATTGTTATAGGTGTATCCATATCCTCCTGTGCTTTCTATATCGTATATATTTTACTTCTGGTTCAGTATTACATCAGATTTCGGCATATTTACGGTAATTGGGGGAGAAATTCGTCCGCGTTCGATCAGTTAGGCGGTATATTGTCGTCTGGCACACCACTAAACCCGTCCCGTCTGGCACACCACTAAACCCGTCCACAGGGTAATGTATTGGTACCAGACGTAGTAATGGTTTACACCTGCTCATGTGTTGACAACAATGTCTACCGCACCATCCAACATGACAATTACAACTCCATATACACCGACAATATTACCGTTCGTGTTATACGTTCAACAGCCTCAATGACAAACATCTATTAAAACGTGCTTCTGACACCAATTATAAAGTGAGATATTATATACATTTGTATTTAAAATACCACTACTGGCGAACGGTCCATTTGTGATCGATTTTTCCAATTTCTTGTATACAATATACAAACACATTGAGAATACCGAAGTGTCAACAAAACCTCAATTCGAACTCAAACTCTATAAAATAATAGGTTAGAATATGAACAAAAGAAAGATTGACATGGAGATCCTTAAAAAAATGCACAAGGAGAGAATGATCAAGTGGTCCAGAAGTCTCCATCATGTCATCTAGATACATTCTAAGACATGTTACGTTCTGAAAGCGAGAACTGGAGTAGTGACAAGTACATGAGTTCATTGTTTTCATCAACCAGACATGTGTTCTAAGTTTGCAGTTAACATCTGTCACGGAAATTGTGATATTTAGAGCAAGGGTTTGAATGCTTAAACAACTGCAATAACACCTTTGTAATATTAATGGGAAACAGGGATGCTACAATGTAGAAAGGGAACACTCACAATCAGAACCTCGCTTTCGTCATGCTTATTTCAAACCTTAGCTGTAAGCCGTTCTATTTGGTCATGTTGTTAGAAAATGCCTAGCAAATCGACTGATAAAGGAGATTTTGTAGTGTCCTTGTGGGTATAATTGAGGTCGACCTGGTTAATATACCTTTTGTTTGAATATAGTTAAAGGTGTTACCCACTAGTGGGTTACCAACAACTATTCTTAATGTTTTTAAAGTAGGAGGAAACCGGAGAACCAGAAAAAAATTAAACCTTCTTTCTCACATCAAATAGGGAAAATTTATAAAAATTGTTTTATAAGGATAGCACTTCATTCATATATCTGAAAATCAATTGGAGGGCTAAGTCGGGATTATGTTACGAGTGCCAATTAATTAATCCTCATTTGAAAGATAACAAAATCTGCTAGATAAATGGCACAGTTTGTTCAAACAGAACTACATAATTGCCGGAAAATCTTGCCACAAAATTCAACAAAGATATTGTAATCAACAGACTCCGTAATTCTAACAATTCATGTTTAGCTTATAGAATTTAGATTTTTTGTCGTTTGTTTTCATGAAATATAATAAACATTACTTTAATTCATGTATATACATCGCCGTACACCTTTCCCGGGGAAACGAAAAGCGAGCAAAAGTGTTCATTCTATTAAGTATGAGGTATAATGGTATAAAGAGTCAGAAATTAAAAGTTCTGGCAAAAGAGGAGAGGACGCTCAAGCCTGATCAAAACATTTTTTATTTATTCAAAATTCACATTTTGTCAATTCCACTTCGGTAGTATATGTATAGTTGTGATGTTTCAGAATTCAGTACAATCGATGCAGGTCGGCATCCTGTTCATTAATGGATAAAGAGGAAGATTTAAATACAGAAGCGTAGCTAGTTTTTCGTTTTTCAAAAACAACTGGGATATGAATATGTAGATACTCACCATTTACACAGCAGCGCATATCTTACAGCTACCTTAAACATGTGGGTGAAGATATAGTGTTAATTGTTAGCTGAAAACATTACAAACTCGCCTTCATACTTAGATTATAAAATATAACCGCTTTGTGTTGCAGATCTTTATAGCGAAACGGCTTGATAGACCATTGATTCCGTTACACACCACTCACTAGGGAAATGGTACTCCTGCTGTAAAAACTGGTAACATGTCTGACCTTCACACATGTTGAATCAATCATCGATGCTTTCTAGTGAGCTATGGAGATAAGATATGTCTTTCTGATGAAATCTAGTCTCTTGGTGAATGGGAATACACCACATCCAGGAAATCATTTCAAACAGACCTTTGTCTCGAAAGCACTGCTTCCGAATCCCGACATCGGATGAGCGGGCAGTTGTCAGTCTTAATAATATGCAACACATCGTATCAACGGTTGTAATTACATCTCCTCGAGGTATAGTTTTCAATTTGTAATCCGTCAATGTATGCTGGGCAGCAGAGTAATCCGAGCACTGCAGTGATACGGTAGTGTGTATACGTACTGTTATGTTTGCCGTAACGTCCAAGTTATTCTGAGGTATCGGGTTAGGACGAACATTCTTCGGATTATGTAAATAGTCCACATATACCACCATATACATGATAATGTATATACATCGTAGCGAAGTATGGTGATTGTACATGTTTGTGCCACTGTGCGAACATAAGCACAATACTGTAACACCATATCATATAATATTAATAAAATATATGTCCATGTGAAGTAGGCAAGTATAGAAACAATAAGAAATAACTACCGATTTTAAAGCCAGCAACTTCACACTTGACAGGACTTTTTAGGCTTATTTCTAAATGATGATGCCATGACGTCATAGTTTATGTCATCGCACAACAAAAGAAACATGGCGTCACACTTCCATATTATCGCATAACAAAAGTAACATTACGTAACACTCACATGGCGTCACAAAATACCCAAGATTATTGGACAAACTAGCTCAAAAGTTTACTGTGGCTTATTGAGACTAGGGTTTTATATTTTGATAAAATGATATTTTTTATAGTACAGTAGAACTGTGTTGGATTAATACGATAATATAATTGGTATTAAGGTAATGCATTCAGTTTATCACCGGCACACTCATGAAAATGATATTAACATGTACATTTCGTTTTTACTTTGTTGTCTGTGTACACTCATGCGTGATCGTTTGATCAATGTAAAGTTCACAGAGATTTAAGAACAAACTGTTGCGTAAATTACGTCGTTTTATTTACAATTCATATATTAGCCATCAAAGTAAATTTCAAACCATTCTCATATAATTTATCATTGACATTATGTTGTAAGCTAAACGCCGTATACTTTAGTATTGATGACCGCACTATCCACACATACATAAATAATCATAAGGGTGATTGTTACCGTTCTTGTCGAGCGCTTTCCTTCCAAGGTGTAACGTTTTCGTCTTTTCTATAGTGGCATGGTCGTCGTTTCTGATCAATTTTTTAAAACCAAAGGCGGGCGAATGATGGCCACCATGACAGATAAGCCGATATATCAGTATTTGAATGACATATTGTCTCAGCAGAAGGTTGAAGCATCGCTACTGCCCATCTATACCTACATTTGCTGAGTGGAAGGATCTGCTATTAGTAGATCAGTATGTCAAAACTATTCTAGTGGTATGTTTAACAACTGTTCCTCTCAATGGACAACTACAGTATATGTCTGTTGAATGTAAAACGTGTGGAACTTCCATACGTACGATCATACACATAAGATTAGGATCAGTTGTTATTCTGCTATGATATGTAACAAAAAAGTCACCAAGTGCCACTCGGCTGACGTAGACATGTTGTATAATCCATTACACGTCGAGAAAGCTCCGCGCCGGATACGTTGGTATTGATGACCGTACTATTCACACAACACTATGTTGCATCGACTATCAAACAAACGTGCAGCAATGTTGTGTCTGTTTAACTCTGATACCTTACCGATATATTACATACCTACACAGGTACATGTATAATGTAGGACCAGCGACACGATACGTATACATAGGAAACCATGTAGTACGGATATAAAGGAGGAAATTATCAAACAAAACCCTACATCGTGAACATCAAAAACAAATAGGACATGTCCTTTGAAATGATGGTGACTATAAGGAACTTAGCAGTGATCGACAGTTGACAGTGTAAAGGAGTTAGATTATGAGTTATCATTTACCTGATTGGGATGTCGTAACCCCGCCAGGCATAGCTACTGTCTAATTCTGCCAATGACACCACGGTCACTCACTATAGGGGAGTGTAACACCTACGGGCGAGGGATACACACAGTTGGCACATACAGGCAGGCATATTTAATCAAATCGTCGCCTAACATATGCAACCAGTGAGGAGAGTGTTGGGCCAGGGGGGAATAACGTAGCGGGTATTACTGAGGAGTAGGAGCAGCAGCTGATTGCTCTGTAATCCGCCTCGTCGTGTTCAAATACATTGCTGCAAAGGAATACGATTTTTATGGATAAACCGTCTCCGTGATTTGAAAGGCATTTTCTCGGATATTGGCTTGTAATATATCAAACCTGGTACAGGATTATGGGTTTTGCGGTGTGCAGGAATCCTACTTCGGTCGGGAGAGAGACACATAATACACGTCATAGCCGGCTTAAAGCGTGCATTATGGCCATAAAAAAACTAGCACGGATTGATGAGCTCAAACCGTGACCGATCAAATACTTTCTTCGTTTAAAAATCTTCAACAGACAAGTGGAATATAAAAGTTGTGATATTAAGTTTTTGGAGCTGCCGCTATTCTGTGAATTTGGGATCTATCGTTATCATAATTGTTGTGTCATTGCTCCTGATGCTGCTTATTTAGGAGACTGGTTATTCCTTGTTATCTAATAACACTTAGGGTTAGTGTGGCAAAACAGAAATATACAGTTCATCGACAGTCTGAAAGCAACCATAATACAAATATAAATGCGTGTAAAATATTCTGAGGTAAAAGTTAATAAACCATTATATAAGCCGTTCCACACCGACACTTGCAGATTAACATTACCACTCTAACACCTGTATATACACAATATCAACCTAACACCTGTATATAAGCATTACCTCATTAACACCTGTGTATTAACATTACCACACTAACACCTGCATATAAACATTATCAAACTAACATCTGTATATTAACATTACCATACTAACACCTGTATATTAACATTACCATACTAACACCTGTATATAAATATTACCACACTAACACCTGTATATAAACATTACCACACTTACACCAGTATATAAACATAACCACACTAACACCTGTATATAAATATTACCACACTAACACCTGTGTATTAACATTACCACACTAACACCTGTATATAAACATAACCACACTAACACCTGTATATAAACATAACCACACTAACACCTGTATATAAATATTACCACACTAACACCTGTGTATTAACATTACCATAATAACACCTGTATATAAACATTATCAAACTAACACCTGTATATAAACATTACCACACTAACACCTGTATATTAACATTACCACATCAGCACCTTTGTATAACATTACCACACTTACACCAGTATATAAACATTACCACACTCACACCAGTGTATTAACATTACCATACTAACACCTGTATATAAACATAACCACACTTACACCAGTGTATTAACATTACCACACGAACACCTGTATATAAACATTACCACACTAACACCTGTATATAAACATAACCACACTAACACCTGTGTATTAACATTACCATACTAACACCTGTATATAAACATAACCACACTAACACCTGTATATAAACATTACCACACTAACACCTGTATATTAACATTACCACACTAACACCTGTATATAAACATTACCACACTAACACCTGTATATAAACATTACCACACTAACACCTGTATATAAACATTACCACACTTACACCAGTATATAAACATAACCACACTAACATCTGTATATAAATATTACCACACTAACACCTGTATATTAACATTACCACATTAGCACCTTTGTATAACATTACCACACTTACACCAGTATATAAACATTATCAAACTTACAGCAGTATATAAACATTATCACATTAACACCTTTGTATAACCATCACCAGAACATAACCAACATATAAATATTGTCACACTAAAACATATGTTTTAGTAGTACCACACTTCACATGTTTATTATAAACATCACCTCACTTACACCTGTGTGTATTAACATTACCAGAAAATCTCCTATATATGAATATTTCCACACTCACATCTATATATTGATATTTCTAACCTTACACAGAAATATGATAATTACTACACAAACCTTTGTCTAATATTATTAATAAACTAGCACATGCGTATTAACATTAAAAGAACACTAACTGTGGTATATATTAACATTATCAATCTCAAACATGTGAATATATGTTACTAGAATTACACCTTAATTGGAAAATTACTGAACAAACTCCTTTATATTAACGTTACTACACTAACACCGTAAAGCATACATAACTACACTAACATCGTTATATTAACATAACTACACTAGCACCTTTATAATAACATTACGACAATAACACGTTTACAATAACATTACTACACTCACATCGTAAAGTATATATAACTACACTAACACCGTTATATTAACATAACTACACTAACACCGTTATATTAACATAACTACACTAGCACCGTTATATTAACATAACTACACTAGCACCGTTATATTAACATAACTACACTAGCACCTTTATATTAACATTAGTACACTAACACCGTTATAGTAACATTATTACACTAACACCTTTATACTAACATAACTACACTAACACCGTTATATTAACATAACTACACTAGCATCTTTATAATAACATGAGTACACTAACACCGTTATAATAACATTACAACACTATCACCTTTATAATAACAATACAACACTATCACCGTTATAATAACATTACAACACTATCACCTTTATAATAACAATACAACACTATCACCTTTATAATAACATTACAACACTATCACCTTTATATTTACACGACGACACTTACACCTTTATAATAACAGCACAACACTATCACCTGTATATTTTCATGACGACACTAACATCGTTATCATAACATTACAACACTATCACCTTTATAATAACATTACAACACTATCACCTTTATAATAACAGTACGACACTATCACCTTTATAATAACATTACAACACTAACACCTGCATATTTACGTTACGTCACTAACATCTTTGATTTTCCTTTAATATACTATCACATTTAAACTTACATTACGATACTAACATCTTTAAACTTACATAACGACACCAAATTAAATTTTCCATTACTATACTAGCACCTTTATATTCCCATTACCTCACTTATAACATTTCAATTAACATCACTACATCACTACCTACACATAACTATTACTACTCTATCACATGTATTAACATCACCATTGATACGCACATATGTATACAGCACGGATCTACGATCTGTATATACACATTTTTATCCCTTTTACACCTGTATATTAACCAAACACCTACACATTAACTGTATCATATAAACATGGATGCCAGTGATAGATAGGATACCAATACTAGCATTTATTGATCAATCAAGCGCCGTGCCAGATGACGCTCAACAGTACATGAGAATACAAAATTGACTTAGTCCAATTCACAGGAAATATAACGGGTAGCTTCGTACGCAACAATTAACACAAACGAAGGGAACCCTTGGCGACAAATGATATAGGTAGTTAAATATTGCTTTTATATTTCGGACTCTGACAGCAGCCTATGGTAGAGGGGATCTGGACTCTCGATCGATCAGTACTACGCGACTATTAAAACGCACTGGACTGGTCTCTTGCAGTAAGCATCATTAGTGTGGTTTGTGTGTGAAAGGATATATCTATATCGAGGTCGTTACTCTCTCAGTAAGTGACTGTTAAACATAAGTTAAACTCACCACTAACAAACTTACAAATCGTTTTCGTTTGCTACTGTCATTACGGATACTCATACATCGTCATCACACCACGCTAGTCTGGAGCACCCCTAGCTAATTATGTCTGGATTGGCGTAATCAATTAATCAGCATTTTTGAGTTTTTCGAAATTAGTTCTGGGATAAATAACATATTACCTTGTCGTTATAAACAGATAATCAAGCACTGACTGTTTGTCTTTCGTGTATCCATTGGAAGGTGTACAGGCGACACATTATGTGCTGATATCGGGTGCTAAGGAAACATTTTGTGATGAAATGACCGGGAGGAATACATCGCCAGAACGGTTTTATTATATCGGTTGGAGTTGTGTGCTTTAACCATTGTGTGTTGGACAAGCAGCTGTCCACGTCTGTTCTCTACGTTCTCACTAACGTCATCAACATGTCTCAGCGTAAAAGTAATCGGACCAAGAAGGAGTCGCAACTTCTGAAAGGTTTTACCATTGACGACTCGGTGTTGAGCATCCTGCCAAACCGCCCTTCTTCTAAGGTACGTGGTTCAGTAGTGTGGTCTAATATACAAATATCACAGAATAAGTTTATTCTTTTTAACAAATTCCAAATTAATATATGAGCAATTGTGACACTGTGTTTGTATATAATAAACCATGCTACATGTACGTTAACCTTAATGGCCGACAGTGTTTAGTTATAACAAGACTTAACGTTGGGCCAACTCGTGACCTCGAATATTGTGTGACTACGTGACATGGTATTGATTTCGTGCAATACTTAATGGACAAGTAAACTAAGTCTTAGATAATGTGTATAAGAATGAATCATATTGATGCAAACCCTAACCGATTCACTATAACTATTAACAATCGACCTATGAACACAGGCCAAAACTGATGTCAGATAATCATGTGACTAGTTATGTTATAGTGTACTGTCAACTGGGAATGCATCCACATAACGGAGAGAGACAAACATGTGACGATTCTTATTATAGATAAGGACTGAACTTCATTTTGACAGCGTATACGGTAATATGAGCGCAGTTGGCAACAGACATATTTTACACTGCGCATTCGCGCTCCAAAAAGAATATGTTCGTTGCAAACTGAGTTCACACTACCGAAAAAGATCAATTCTTATAACAAATCTAAGTAGCCAGAATAGTCAAAGTTTACTTAAGCAGAACGAGATGTTGATATAACAGTGTATAACCAAACTATGCATATAGCCATATTACATAAGAAAAACCCTGCACGTTAAACGTATGATTTAATGATGTACAGTTAACTGCGTTTACCAACAGGTAACGAAGACAGGCTAACACCTGACTATTGTAACTCAAAGTAACGATGAACATAAAATTGTGTATTATCACAGATAAAAGAGACAGACTAAAACGTGACAACTGTACCTAATTTAATGCTGTACAGTCAACTATGTACAGACTAGCACGTGACTACTGTACCTAATGTAATGACGTACAGTCAACTAGGTATACTCACAGATAACGGAGGCAGACCAAAACGTGACTACTGTACCTACTCTAATGATGTATATTAACCTGTGTATACTTACAAATAACGGAGCAGACTAACACGTGAATACTGTGCCTACCGAAATAATATACAGTCAATTGTGTATTATTACAGATAACGGAGACAAACTAACACGTGACTACTGTACTTAATGTATTGATGTAAAGTTAACTATGTATACTCACAGATAACGGAGACAGACTAGTATAACAACACTTTTGTGGGGTGTTGTTATCTAATTTGAAAAGTAAAAGTTCTGGAGATGTTGTATGGTCCAAATA
>JAUMHH010223588.1:0-10145 GCA_032359455.1 Chlamys rubida
GCCATACATTATGTCTCAACAGCACGATACTCACATGTTTAAACCTAACCTCAATAATGTTTACCTACAAAATGTCCTGCAAGCGGGGGATATAAATTCTACGAATTTGCTTGTTTTGTTTGTCCTGACACTGTAACCTTATTTGAGGAAACTTAAATGATGATATATCAACAGTACAACGTGTGTTCTTTGTGTTGACCTGTAGCTGTTGAGCGGTTCATCATTTCTGTCAACGCTACAGTCATTCCCCAAGGACACCATCAATGAAGAGACGGTAGAGCTTCTCTCAGTATACCTCAGAATGGAAGATTACACGTTTGAGACAGCCAAAAAGGTGTGTGGCAGTGTGGCCGGTCTGCTGTCTTGGACCACAGCCATGGCCTTCTTCTTTGGTATCAACCGTGAAGTACTGCCACTAAAGGTATGCTCCAACTCTTACTCTTATTTTTTTCTTCAAATAAATAACTTTGATCCATTTTCAAGTGTGTTGATGAAGGGGTTCAAATACTCAATGATTTCTTAAGAACTATGATGACTAGAGGGCTATCAAGATTGAACAGTTAAATGACTTCAGTCAACTTTTGAGGTCACTGATCAATGTAATGCAAACCTCCATGGACTAAACAAAAACCTGTAATGATGATATTTGGCAAGAATCTTTTTGAATGGAAGTTCTATCAGGTTTATGTAAATAAGTAAACACTTACTTTCAAGGTCAACTAGGGTCAAAGGTATTAAAACTTTTGTTTTGCTTTTGTGTCTGTCAGGCCAACCTAGCCAAACAAGAAGCTCGCCTCAATGTGGCTAGTACTGAGTTGGCTGGAGCTCAGGGGCAGCTGGATGAAAAGCAGAAAGAACTTGATGCTGTGCAGGCTATGTATGATGCAGCCATGCAAGAAAAACAGGTACGACCAAGATCACTGACAATGTAGCCAGTTATAACCTAATTGTTAAGTGTACAGTATAAAAACAGTAATCTGAGAATGTAATGGTTCATCAGTATTGCTTTAACCCTTTCACCCCTGTAGACCATTATGGACTCCTCCTGATCGATGCACAGTAGAGTATACAAACGCTACACAGGGGTGAAAGGGTTAATACACATGTAACTTCAGTATCAATAGAAACTACACCAAAATCAGAATTTTCAGCACTAATACAACATACCACAGTACTAAAGTTTGTTGATGTGATGTTTGGTACATAGGTTGATGATATGATTCACTGATGCATCAGTGAATAACTGAATCTCTATGTATCAGTCACTGATAACACATTCCCATCGTGATGATGTTAATGGCAGTTAATTAATGGCAATCAGTTTAAACTTGTACCAATGTGATTGTAGTTGAACAGAATCCTAAAATGAAGAATTGCGTTAGAGGTAGATTTACAATAAACCTATGTACAATAGATCTGGAAGACCAATTAAGTTGAATATGTTCTTTGTATAATATGCTGAAATTAGTCCTGTGGGGTTACATGAATGACAGAATGTGTCTGTTTGAGATGTTTCTACCTAGAATGAGTATGAAGGGTTACATTATGTGTCTGGTTTGATATGTTTGTGACTGTATGAGGGTCTACCTGTATGTGTCTGGTTTGGGATGTTTGTGACTGTATGAGGGTCTACCTGTATGTGTCTGGTTTGAGATGTTTGTGACTGTATGAGGGTCTACCTGTATGTGTCAGGTTTGATATGTTTGTGACTGGGTGAGGGTCTACCTGTTTGCAGGAGCTGCTGGACAATGCAGAGTCCTGTAGGAGGAGGATGATTGCTGCCTCCACCCTTATTGGGGGTTTAGCTGGGGAGAAGGTGAGATGGACTCAGCAGAGCAAGCTCTTCAAATCCCAGATAGAGAGGTATGGAGGACCTGTTGTTATTGTTATATCTTTAAAGAATTAATTCTGTTATGATGGTAATGTTGATAAAAGACTGGTTTTCTCTCCACACTGTCAGATTGATTCTCAGCTAGCAGGATCACTGGTCTTTCAATAACACTTATGTATTAATGAGGGAACTTGAAATGTGTTACATTATTAGGGGTCCTGAAATAGATTTGTGAAGCAAGTTTTAAATTTTTATTCCCGCCTGCATGAAGTACCACTTTGATCTTTTGCCAAAGCACAGCATCTTTCAGAAACGTTTTAGCCCACAATATTTAGAAGGTAGTTTGTAAATAGCCCTTCACCTGTAGGTCCATCCTTCTATTGTCTGTCATCTGTCCTTAACCAATGATTGTTATCACTATTTCTAAAGAAGTAATAATTCTTATTTGTGGATGTTTCATGGTTATGGAACATCATAAATATAATCTTTCATTTTGACAGTTCAAATATGTCATTGCAATATTACAAGAAGTACTTGACAGCACCTCTCCAATTTCATATGTAGCTTTCCTTTGGCCTTTGTGCATGATTCATCTTGAGACATCAGAAAAAAACAAGATGGCCACCAGGCAGCTTTAACTCATATTTTGACAGTTCAGATATGTTATTATCGCTATTTCTCAAAAAGGTTTTGACAGCTCAGCTTTCTCAAATTAGATATGTTAAAAGGTTGCCCTTGATCTGTAGTTACATATTATGTTACTTTGAGACTGATAAAAAAAAGATGACTGACAGGCCTTTTCCTCAAGGCTTCACCCCAAAAGACAACACTATTTACAACCCAGGTTCAATTAACCCCTTGCCATTAGTGTGCACTCAATGCTTGAAACAAGGATTGGTCACCACAGGCACCACTGTAATAGGAAAAGGATAATCTCGGCTAGATCCGAACCCAGAACCCTACAACCTCTAGACAGATGCTCTACCCACTGAGCTACCTAGTCCAGTTCTGCTACACCATGCAGTTTCTTAAGTCCCTGCATTTGAGATGCAGATGCCCTATAGAAATCTAAATCATATTGTCTCTTTATCTGTTTTTCAACCCACATTTTTGTTTCTGGAAACTTTCTTGGATAAATGGCTATTACATTTGTTCAAATGAATCATCTTTAGTACATTTCTACCAACTCATGTTCAAGATTCAAGTTGAGTGATACAGGCCCTGCTATTTATTTTATAAAGACTAAACTAAAAAGAAAACTTACTAAAGAGTTATATAAAACACATGACATAGAAATGGATTAAAGATCCTTTTCAACATATTGCCAAATACATGTGCAGAAAGTTCTGAAAAACTTGTTTTCTCTCACCATCACAAAGTCTTAAATGTCGCCATCTTGACTTCATATCTGAAATCACAATTGATGCTATGATTTGACTTTAAATGCTAATTTGTGATACAAGTTTATTTCACTAAAAGTTCATAATTTAATAAATAATAACACATCAGTGAAATGGAATGAAAAAAATGTCATCACCTGTTTGATTCAAAAGAAATACGTATGGGGAAAGAAGATATTTGAAGTGAACAAAGCGTCCTTAGAAATAACAAAGATGTGTGTACTTTGCAGACTGGTTGGCGACGTCCTGATGTGTACAGGGTTCCTGTCCTACTCGGGACCATTTAATCAGGAGTTTCGCACCAAGCTGCTCAACAACTGGCAGAAGGAGTTGTCCATCCGACATATTCCTTTCACCAGCAATCTTAACCTCATCACTATGCTTGTTGACAATGCCACAGTAAGTAACAAACACTTTTTTGTGTGCCCATACAGAGTGGGGTGACTTTTAAGTATACACATTTCCGTCTACACCAGATAGATCACTGACTTTCTCTTCTGTGTATCACTGACTTAGGCTATACCTTAAAATTTATAAACATACTGAAATCCTGATAATGAGTTGTTTGAAAAAATATGTGATGAAACACAAAAATGCTGCTGTACAGACTAAAGCTGCATAAATTGAGTATTAAAATGTATTCTGCAAGATTTCTATCACTGGAAATGAACTTTTCCCAAGATTTGTACACAAAATCAGGTAAGGCCTTATAACTTTGTCCCACATGCAGGTGCCCTATAGTAAAAATGGTGTCCGTCTGTCCGTCAACACTTTCGTTTCGGTAGATTATCTTTGTCCAAGGTCTGCCATCAGTCTGTCCTTAAATATTTCATTTTAGCACCGTTTCTCAGAAAGTGCTGGAGGGATCATTCTCAAATTTCACTTGAAGGTTCCCCACAGCAGTGTGAAGTTGTGATCAAAAGTTACCATAAGGTGTGTTTAATGTTTACATGACTTCATCCAACGGACAATAGAAAAGAAAAGATCAATCTTGCATAGAACTTACAAAGAAGGTAAAGAAGGTACGATGGTGGGCAACAACATCCCTTAGGGATGTCTTGTTTTATTTGAATTAAGTTGATCCAGGTCTTGACTGATGAGAGCACACCTATAGCTGTGACAAATGTAAATAGTTCCAGCACTAATGTAAAACAGAATATGATCACCTCAGTGCTTACATGGTCATCCATTGGTCATCCAATCAAAATCATGTATTTTGACTAATTGAACTAATGAGTTGTCTTTGTGCCTGTAGATTGGTGAATGGAATATCCAGGGTCTGCCTAATGATGAGCTGTCTGTACAGAACGGTATTGTGACCACCAAGGCATCACGCTACCCACTGCTGATAGACCCACAGGGCCAGGGCAAGACATGGATCAAGAACAGGGAGAAGGAACGTGACCTCCAAGTTAGTTTGAACATATTTCTTCAAAGTTTTAGAACATTTTATCAGCTTGTAACATGCTTGTTAAACTGTGTACGCTGCTGTATCACATTTCTCTGGTATCACCCTTTCTTTGTCTGGAAAATTCAGGAAAAACACAGAATGAAGAAATCGCTGAAAATTAATTCTATTGATAAAAGTGTACTTGTCCATAGTTTTAACAAATTTTAAGATGTCCATTAACAGTTATCTCTGAACCAATTACATACGGTGGGACCTGGGCCCATATCCATGAGACTGTTCTCATGCTCAAACTCAGATTCGGTGCTCAAGGTCAATTTCCAGTGCCAGTGATAAATGAAGAAAAAGCACACAACTTGTCCAGGATTTGGAAGAATTTTGGAGAGATTTAAAGCCAAAAACGGTTTTCCTTGTTAGCACCTGACACTTTTGCTGTGTCACATGATTTCTGCAAGAAACATATGTTTGAGCATGAGAACAGTTTCATGAGTAAGGGCCCTGGTTATGTTATAATAAGTCATTTAATTAGGGCCCCACATCAAAGATGCGGGTGCCCTATAGTAATCAGGTTGTCTGTCTGTCTGTCCGTCCGTTTTTTTTCTTTTGCACAATTTTGATGGAAGTAAATGGAGTATGTTTTTAAAATTTTACATGATTTCCCATGCATCTTAATTCTGCTTGGTAATTTTTCAGGCAGATCGGATTGAAAATGGCTGCTAATCAGCCATCTTTGATTTTAATATTAAAAAATTCAAATTTTTTTGCTCTTAACTGGTAAACATTTTGTTATGACATTATGAAGCAAAGTTGGTCACAATACAAAAAGAAGTCAACTAATCGAAGGTCAAGGTCATCGGATCAAAGGTCAAGGTCAGATTTTGTATCTTTTAACTGCTTAACATTTTGTTTTGATATTATGAAGCGAAGATGGTCACAATACAACAAGAAGTCAACTGACCAATGGTCTGGGTCAAAGGTCAAGGTCAAATTTTGTATCTTTTCCCTGATGAACATTTTGTTATGACATTATGAAGCAAAGTTAGTTGGAATTTAACAAAGAGTCAACTGACTTAAGGTCAAGGTCACTGGGTCAAAGGTCAAGGTCAAATTTAGTATCTTTTCACTGGTGAACATTTCGTTATGACACTTTGAAGCAATGTTGGTCGGAATTAAACAAGGAGTCAATTGACCAAAGGTCAAGGTCAAATTTTATATCTTTTCCCTCATTGTAAATATATTTAAATTTCTTCATAGTAAATATATTCATTTCGATCGTAGTAAACATGTTTACATGCGTTCATATTAATAATAAATTTTATTGTGTTCATAGTAAACATACTGAAGGGTGTCTGCAGTAAATATACCAATTTGATTTTTGCAAACATGTTTCAACGTATTTTTTTCTACATTATCAATTCATATGAAATAAACAGAAATATTTCATGCGTTTATTAAAATATTGGTTAAGAATATGTATTATATACCTTTATATAGAAAAAAAACAAGTATGAAAACCTATTTATTTATCAAAAGACTTTATTCAATTAATCCGTTTTGATATACATTATAATTTACACTATGATTAATTAAAACACGACAGGTATTTGACTCACACAAATACCTAACTCACATTATTGACTAGACTACAACATGTTAACTGAAATACCAGAAAATCTTACCAGACTTTCATGTTTGATATTCAATTTTAAATGTATTTGTGGCAAGTAATTTCAATATCAAATTAAAATATAATAACCAACATTCAAATTAATCATTGCGACTGGCATACAAATCAAATTCATAAAGAAACAAAAGTCTCAATGGGCCTGTATTGCTTACCTAGTTTTATCTCAAACCAGCAATCTTAAAAGTGGACCAAGGTCAAATACATATAACTGGCCAAATTTAGCTACAGGCCTAATAACACCGACCTTGGCCTTTTAGTCAGGGGGGCCACACCTACCGTTTATACAAAATTGAGTCCCTTGGCCCAAGGATGCTCAGGTCAAATTAGGATAGAATCCCTTTATCCCTACGGTAGAGGAAAGGATTTCAAAGGTTTTTACCTCTATTTCCCCTATTTGGCCCAACAACTCTGCCCCCAGGGGGTCCAAACTAACAGTTTATACAAAATTGAGTCCTCTTAGCCCAAGGATGATCCAGACCAAATTGGGAGGAAATCCCTTGATCCCTATGGTAGAAGAAGTATTTTAAAGGTTAACCTCTATTTCCCCCATAAGGCCCCACCCCTCTGCCCCCAGGGAAGCCACACCCACTGTATATACAAAATAAGCCACACCCACCGTTTATACAAAATTAAGTCCCCTAGGCCCAAGGATGCTCAAGATCAAATTAGGATAAAATCCCTTAATCCCTACGATAGAAGAAAACTTTAAAGGTTTCACCTCTATTTCCTTATTGGGCCCCGCTAGTCTGCCCCAAGGGGGGCCCACCAACTATTTATACAAAATTTAGAGCCCTTGGCCTAGGGATGCTCCAGGCCAAATTTAGTCAAAATCTACTGGGCCATTCAGGACTAGTAGTTTAAAGGAAAAGTTGACGGACAGCCGACGGACGCTGCGGTAGGGCATTAGCTCACCATGTTGCTATGGACCAGGTGAGCTAAAATTGACCAGATTTATGATATTTAGCAAGTAGTGTGTTGGGTTGAAGGGCTACCAAGTTTGTTAAAATGAATGTACTTTACCAACTTTCAAAGTCACAGGAATCAACAGGTTCCTCTGAATAACAAAGAGTCATAGGTTATTATATTTGTAGCTAAATTCAAACCGTTTCAATATCTTTGACCTTGGTCCATATTCAAGATAATTTGTGTCAGATTAATGTCAGGTGAGCAAAACAGGCCAGTTGGCCTCTTGTAAAGTACTGATTCTATCTCCAAAGGAACAAGAGGCTCAATGGGCCTGCATCACTCACCTGCTGGTATTATTCTGAAACCTCAAAAGTGAACAAAGCTATTGGCAAAATATCAGTATCTAGGACTCCAAGTCATTCAATAGAACCTGTTGAAAGATTCAAACACATTTGACCCCTTTGACCTTGAAAGTAAAACAAGGACATAAAGTTGAACAAACTGTATAGCCTTTCATCCCACTATCAACTTGCCAAATATCACCACCCTAGACCTTTAGTTTATTGAGATGGCTCCATTTGACCTTAGGGCCAGGTAAGCTAAAAGAGGTTTTGCCAAAACCGCTAAAAACCCATATATGTCAAACAGTACTGTTTAATGAAGATATAAAACAAAAATCACCAAAAGTCTATGTTTTTATTTCCCTAAAAGGAGACTATTGACTTTCAAACTTCTATTTCTGTCATTACTTGAGATATCCATCTCATAACTGAACTATAAATAAAATAATTTGGTAGTTGTACTGTCAATAGTTTCGGAGAAACAGAGATAAAGGCAAAACGAATGTTTGACGATGCCTGCTGTCGCTGCCTCTGGAATGTGACGAGAAAAAAACCTTTAGATGCAATCTCTTCACTTCACAAGTCTTTTGTAGAGTATAAATACTGACCAAGTTTCCTAAAAATCTGATCTTATTTGAGGAAATTATTGAAATACCCTTCCAATCACAACTCGGTTTCTAATTAATTATGCATGGATCTTGCTTTTGAACTTGGTCTTTGTATATTGAACCTGCTCGCCATGTTTCATTAATATCTGAAGACATTTCAGCAAGTTATCTTGTGGCAACCTTAGTGAACAGACGGACAGACAGACAGACAGACGGACGGACAGACAGACAGACAGACAGACAGACCTCACACCATATTACGTCACATAAAAACTTTGACAGATGTACAAAAGTAGAAACAACACAAGTGGAGGCTCACACGGATATACCCAATACACCGTGTCAGGATTATCTCGGGTAATAAGACCATTTAATTTTCCCCAACCATCAAGGTTTTTGGCAAGTGGTTTTACACTGGTAACTCAACACCGGACTTTACTGTCACCTCAAGATTTCTTATCAACAACATTAGGTTTAAAAATATAAGTCACTACCTTTCACTAGAAACATTTAGTCAACTAAGAATTAAAATATCCTATATGTAACTCTGTACTATAATTCTGTCATAGATTTTGTTTCCTCATCATTGTCATCACCAATACCATCACTGTTGTCCTTTTGTTTCGTCAACCACTTTGGTCCTACTATGGCAATGAGGGCGGCCCCTATGGGAGCTGTTACAATGATTGACAGAACAGCAATGGTCAATACCGATGTCCCCAACTCCATCAGCCTGGCATCTCCTCGCTTTGTAGCCTCGTCCAAGGCTATTCCACCAATGGCCGCCTGTAACCATGGAAACATTATTAGTATAGCTGTTGGTCAAGCGTGGAGACAATCATATTGATTAATTAAGGACTTCCCACCCTTCGTAATACACATGTCTTTCTTGTCGTATTTTCGTGTTGTCATTTCCGTATTGCGTATCGGGCTTTTCAATACCATAGTGTAAATTATAGAAACACTGGGTAAACAATAGTACACGTGCGTGACGATGATATGTCAACGCCCTATTTCGAGACTGAACTGGTTAATGTGTAATCACACGTACTTCAGAAATAAAGATTCCGGTACAAAGACATAAACTGACTCAGAGAAAGACACTGACGCGAGACCAGACAACTTCAAGGAGGTCATATATGAAGCACACGGAATGCGGACTGATTTTGTTTTGGGTACCAACCTAACATGTACATATCACGCGCTTACAGTAGTTCACAAGCTCGAGGTCGTTACCATTTTCGGTGTCAAGTGAGTTACGCTCTGTCATGTAAATCTTTTTTTATAATGACACGGACTCTGTTAAAATAGTCTTTTGTAAAAATATCAAGATCCATATGACAATGCATGTGTGGGTGCACGTGAGAATACCATACCATATGCAATAGCCTCGGGTTACATATGTACCTGACATATAAATATACCATGCACTAGCGGGCTGTGGAATGATGTCCAAAGTGTGCATGATTGAGAGTAAATTGGTACCATAAAAGAACAATAAATTGTCACTTTTGATATCATAATTTTAATTTCTTTTACCATTTTTGATATTTTCTAAAAGAGATAAAACTGTCATTGTGCAAATGTTATCCCTCTGCAAAAAGTTCCGATTTTTTTCAAGGAAGACAACTCTTACCATGATCAAAATGATTGTAAAATGTGAATTAAATAAATTATAAAGCCATTGTGTATATTTTGTCCAATTTTCGACTATTTTTGTATGAAACTTTCTGTCCTGTTTATTTTTACCTAGAGAGTGAGGCTGTAGTACCTGTATTAGAGGGTTTACCTGTACTGTGACCCTAGAGAGTGAGGCTGTAGTACCTGTATTAGGGGGTTTACCTGTACTGTGACCCTAGAGAGTCAGGCTGTAGTACCTGTATTAGGGGGTTTACCTGTACTGTGACCCTAGAGAGTGAGGCTGTAGTACCTGTATTAGGGGGTTTACCTGTACTGTGACCCTA
>JAUMHH010223599.1:0-12048 GCA_032359455.1 Chlamys rubida
GTATGGTACTCAGCAGGTTTTAAATTGAAAAATAAAATACCAGGTGAGCTATTAAGGCCCCTGGGCCTCTTGTTTTTATAATTTTCTGCAAAAAATGTGATATTTGAAACGAACAGTAGTCATATTTTGTAAAATAGCTGAAAGGTTAGATTAGTGTCATTTGCCAATTAAAATGACTTTTTTTAATATTTTTGTTGAATTTTTTTCATTAGAAGAGTGACAGATATTGTAAATTTGTGTTTTCAGACGACAAGGCCAGTTCACTATCATTCCGGTCCTTGTTGGATCCCTGACGACCGAGAAAGAACAGGAATATGGGGCCCTGTTCAGCAGATATCTGGCAGATCCATCCAATTTCTTTGTGATATCTTCAGACTTTTGTCATTGGGGTAAATAATTGTGATATACAATATTTTTTTGAATTTCATTAACAAACACTTAACATAAATTAGCAGTAACTTAAACGAAGTGTATGTTGTTGATTGATAATTGTGACATTACACGTGTGACATACAAATCATCAGACTATTGCTGTCGTAAGTAATTTTAGCTTTACAAAAATCCACAATGTTCATTTACTTGTACATTGAAAGTAACTGTAAATTTTCTATAGACAACAGATCTACAGAAAAAAGAAAAAAAAAATCCTTTGCCAAGTCAGTTTTCCATAGACCCATTCTGTAGTCCAGTACATGTATTATCAATATATATATGACTCTGGTTGATGATAATAAAGTGACAAAAAAGAAAATATTATTAATTTTTAAAAAGCACTTCTCTGTATAAAGTGTTCCTCAAGTTGTAGGACACTTTTAATATACAGATGTTTTTCAAAAAAATAATGTTAGTTTTGTCAATAACAATGGCAATTGCTAGCAAGACCGTTTAATAATTTACTATGTTTGAAAATTGTTTAGTTAATATTTTTGGGTTGAATTGCATATGATGTACTTTTGCAGGTCAGAGGTTCCGTTTTGTGTCGTATGACCAGCAAAAAGGGGAAATTTGGGAATCCATCAAGGCTTTAGATAGCATGGTAAGAGGCTTTAGATAGCATGGTAAGAACCGTCTGTAAGGTACTAGTACCTTGATTGAGATATGATGGCGCTGAAGAATGTTTTTGACAAGATTCTTCTTTGGAGCATTTAGAATTAGCTTCCATTGTTTCATAATGCACAAAAGCCCAGTAGTTACATGTAAGGCGTGTGACCATCTTTGATCACTAGTTGTCCATCACTGGGTGATCTTCCACCACCAAAACCTGGCACGTCCTTAATGACAATAGCTGTTAATAGGATGTAAAGCACAAACAAACTTAACCATCTAATGCAATATTTAGGTCAAATACATTGTGAATTTTGTTTCATAACCCGATACTATTTTAAAGCCTTGATGACTCTTCATCTATGGTTTAAAAAATGGTGAGTTTTTGTCAGAAGACCTGCTTTGGTTATACCAGAAATAACTAGATGACATGGTGGAGGCTTTTATGCCCTAGCAACCCACAGCTAATGTTATTTTCTTCCCTGTGGCTGTTTCATTCTGTACTAGAATGACAGTGCTCTTGTGTGCAAGACAGTAACAGAGGAAGCTGAGATGAATTTCCATAACAATGTCAAACTCATTTTTATTGTCAAAACAAGTCTACAGTATCACATTATCATGGATCATGATAAATGCTGACGTTACATGTACACAAAGTCACTCTACTTCCGCTTTACATTAGAAATACATTACAGATTGTAACAGTAGATTACTTAAGAAATTGTTTACACTTATTAAACTTTAAAAGACACCACCACCGCCTTCCTGTCCGAGCCATATGTCTGAATTAGCTTGTAGTCAAAATAGCATACAACTGAAGCAGAACATACTGTTCCATGAAATGGATTTTATTTTCTTCAAAATTACTAAATACACAGTGTAAGTATTGCTTTGCAAGTCAGTACTGAAATTGGTTTTTTTTTCAGAACATGTCTTTGTAATTTCAGGGTATGGAGGTAATAGAAGAGATGGATGCTGAAAAGTTCACAGACTATCTCAAGAAATACCAGAATACTATATGTGGGCGCTTCCCCATAGGTGTACTACTAAATGTAAGTCGCAAGGTCCAATCGTTTTCTGATTAAGGATCCCTGTACCATTGCCAAATAATGAAACAATGCATTTGAAACTTTTTTGCTGGCTTTGATCATTCATTTCTGAAAAGAAAAGTATACATTGTGGGACTTTAATAAAAATATAATGGAAATAAAATAAACAAAATAGAATCAACAAACATGTCCTGAGAGTAAAATATTCTGCAGGGCCAGACCGGAATTCGACACTGCACTGCAGATTATTATACTCTATGTACCATTGCTGAAACCAATTGAGGTACCTGGGCAATGGCAGTGTGCGAGCCCAAATCTGCTACAGTTATATCCAAATGGAAGTTAAAGGGAGGTTACTGTATATACAGTGGGACTGGGATCCTTAAGGGCAGATTTAATTTCCTGTGGCCTACATCTGCAATTATTAATTATACCTAATGTTGTAATTTCTTTTTTTAATCTTTATTATGTTTTTTTTCCATTCCAGGCTATGAATGCTATTCAAAGGAATGGAAATGGATTTAGAATGTCTTTCAAGTTTGTCAAGTACGAGCAGTCGAGCAAGTGTAAAACCATGCGTGATTCGTCCGTTAGCTACGCCTCTGGTGCTCTGGTTATACAGGATTCAAATCATCGTTAATGTATGAATAGGAGGATGTAGCTGGATCTTAGGAGCGTTTGCGATGTACTATGTACGGCCTGTTGTGAGGATAATAGTGATAACTTATATATATATATCAAGTTCATAGCTAGATAATTATTAATGTGTATATGTGCTTATTTTTGCAAGGCATTTATTTGTGTGATTTTTCAAACACATACCAGTCTGAATTACATGTAATATGGACCTATCTGATAATTTTGCATTTATGGGGAAACTATTTTTTTTCCAATATTAGAGACAAGGTTTAAGGCTGATGTCCTGGTTTCCAATCTTTTAAGTATCAAATGGATATGAAAAAAATTACTCATTCACTCCTGAAATTGTATAATGAACTTTTCCAACCTTTGAATTTGAAGAGTTCAAATGTGTCTTCAGGGCTGTATAAGTTAATTGTCTAGGCTTTCACTCCTAATGCATCTAATGGGTGTATTCATTGATAAGACCAGTATGAAAATTGCAAAAAAGAACATAAAAGAATTAAATTGATTGAGTAACAACGAAACAAAGTCTAAATTTAAAGTCTGTTTTAACAAGCTGTACCGAACTCCTATGTTACTGTTTTGGCGGTACACAAAATTAAACCCTTGCAAATATATGCCAGGTACAAATTTGTAAACATTGATATCCACAAAAATGAGCAGATATACAGCAGATAGCATGATGACTTATACGTTAAAAAAGCTGTTTATTGATAAGGTCAAGTTATTTTCTGTCCTGTAAGTTTCTCAGATATACATTTTGACAACTGTATCTTGATTAGCTAACTCGGATTTTTTTTTTTTTTTTTTTTTTTAAATAATCTGTATGAGATTTATATTTAAGATTAAAAAATGATCATTCTGTACAATAAAAATGTCATGTACCTATAGCATGTGCTTAGTGTATGAAAAAAATTGGCAAATTTCTAACAACAAAATCCATTGATATATCCAGTATTCTGTCTTTTGACACGTCTCAGTTAATTTGTGTCGCAAACATATTTCAAATGTTAAAGATATCCTGGAAAAAATTGGATGAGGTAATTGGTTTAGGGAGAATGAAATATCATATACAAGAAAAACATACAAATAAAAACAGCCCTTACAGTCATCTAGGACTAAAATCAGACAAACGAAGCAAAAATTCTCAAAGAGTTACCTCCCTTCCACATCTGTAACCACATGGACATGGTAGCAATTTGAGTTAACAGATTAACGTTCCTTTTGCATTTTTTTTTCTGATTAAATTTGTGAAGTTCAAGTAGCATAACCTATGTTTTGTGAATATTTTATGTTGATTTTATAAATGTTCAAAGTTTTGATCATTAAAAAATACAGTGATGGTGGAAAGCTAATGACAGGGGGTGTTAAAACCCAAATTTGAGGACGTAAGTTTTTACTAGGAGTCGTCTCACAAAAATTAGATTGATATATTCATACATATAGGATAGACGGCTCCTTCTCTCCTTGGTCATCCATTTCTATTCCTTCACTACATACTTTATATCCCTCCTTCTCTTTTTCTGTCTTTTCTTCATCTGCCTGATAACTGAACTACTCAGTAGTGAAGCGGACGTAAAACCAATCAATCAATCAATCAATCAATGTGAGTTTTTAAAGATATATATCAAGCTAGATCATACAGATGTGAGAACTGACACTGAAAGAATGTTTATTAAAAGTTGACCACTTAAATAACAGGAACGATACTTGATACTTGTGATAACTATATATGAATTATCCAGTTACTAAAGCTTAAACCTCTTGTGATGGACTCTTACTCTGTTTAAACGATTATTTAAATGATATTCGGTGTGGATGGAAACTGCAAGGTTATGTTTGATGATGTATACACCAGATGTCCAGCTTCTGAAGCAAAGGTACTTGTGATAGCTGACTAGTGTTAACAGATGCTGCGGACTGACATTCAGGTTGACCAACGCTGCATTACCAAGTCTTGTGATAAACAATGATGACCTACAATGAAGGAAACCTGCGACCACCAATACTACGAAGTGATGTGTAGATATCGCGCTTTTCTTGAACTACTCAATAAGCAGAGTTTAAATGATCAGATTGTGATGGATCTAATTTAACCATATTGACGATGTGATAGTATCATACCTTTATACTTAAGACACTTTAAGGGATTCACAAATAGTTTTTAGTTGAAAAAGCAAAGTTTTTAATAATTTTGAGACAATCTTAATTGGCTTATGCTGTATGTTAGAGTTGCTAATGTTCGTTGGTAAAAAATTCATGAAGAAGCGTCCAGATATATGTGTGAACGAAACGAAAACAGGCGTAATTTTGGAATCATGATATAAATGAAATTTGATGAAAAGTAAACATCTTTCATAGAAACAAGGCCTATGAATGTGTAGGAGAAGACATATTAGACCCCATCATCAATTTTTTTATTTTTTTTTCCCACACTGCTCTTTCTCATATTCTTGTAATGATTTTCAACACAACCACCAGTATATTGTAAATGAAAATGCCTTCCAATATATTATATCTTGATTAGCTCAACGACAAATATTGAAGTAGATACACTTGACCTACAGCCCAGTGTTTTATTGTCAGACATCTATACTGTGAAATCAGATTTTTTTGTGGAGCTTAAATTTGGTAGTTTCCAGCAAAAGTGCGATTTCTTGGGGACATAAATTTGTTGATTATGAATACCAACTCACACGGAAAATTAGTTTGAGTCAAATTTGTAATTACTTTGTGGGCCTATGAATTCGTTGATGAATATTACCCACGAAATCAACGAAATTGAAAACCCTGCAAAAATAAGTGATTTTACAGTAGATTATGCATGTAACAAAGAGACTATCATTCTATATGTTCTATAAGTGATATAGCTACTACAGACTTTTGTAACAAAGAGACTCGATCATTCTATATGTTCTATAAGTGATATAGCTACTACAGACTTTTGTGATCTGTGATTCATTAATGACGTTTGTTGTTATGTTGAGACGTATTGTTCAAGCTTTTGTGAGAACCCTTATGTGATCCTAAAAAGATATATATGTGTGTGTATATATATTGAAAATGTAAGATGTTTCCTTCATTCCTGTGCATGTATGACAACCACCCAGGGTAAGAAAGGGGTGTCAGACATTTCTTTCACTAACTTTAATGTGCGTGACATCACAATTTGACAATCACACAATGAAATCGGGAACATTCTGATGTCGCGATATGGACGTTACAACAGGGAACATTCTGATGTCGCGATATGGAAGTTACAACACGTATCTGTGGTTTCTGTGATAGGAATGTTAGAAAAAAATACTCTTTCATGCCCAGGGGTGTACGATAGGGAAATTCCACCCTTAGGAACTTCAAACTGGTGCAAAACCTTTGGTGAGCCTTGGGTTTTCCCCCGATTTGAGAACCCCTCTGCTGTAAGTTCCATACCCTACACCCCTGGGCATGAAAGTGTCTTATATACAGATTGTATATCGTATATATATGTAATAAGCATCACTGTGAACATTAAAGTTGTGAGAATTTTTGAAAGGTTTGATAAAAAGACATACTGATTCTTACTTGCATTTGCATTAACATTGTAAACAAATATAAGAAACAACTACCACAGTTTATAAAAGGTTCATGATATGAATTAAATAAAAAGATATGTACTGATTTGTTTCTAACCTTTTTCTGTTTTAACCAATTTAATAAACACCATACAAACCAGATGGTGCAATTTAGACTAGTAACATGGCTTGGATAACGGACTTTTTTCTGTTAAATAAACTCTGTTATAATCTTAGACATCTGCTTATGCAATGCCATTTTTATATATCCATACCCTAATAAGGATATCTTAAAATAAGAAAAATTACAAAAGTGGCTGCTGAAAGCTTGTAATTACTTTAATTAAATGATTATTTAAGCCAGAGTTTTTCTTGTGAAAACTTTATGAACTCTAATTATTCTTTTTGACATTCAGGGATGTCCATGTTTGTGATTCTTTTTCGGTATGGTATGAATATATGTGTGTATTTTGCCAAGTGTGATATTATATACATGATCTACCACAATTTGGTTCAGATGAATATTGCTAATAATGTCTTTTCTAAAGTGAAGTTTAGTTAGTCACTGTGACCTACATTTTGACCTTTGACCTAAATTAGAATTACAAAATATGTGAGAAACAGCTTCTCACATATTTTGACACGCTATCATCAAACTTGATATGCTGGTATACCTTGGGAAGGCCGTGTCACCTAGGCCGGTAATTATGATCTTAACGTCTTGGATTTATTTGTAAATGGAGTCAATATTTTAACGATGGGGGATGTTCGAAACATGTTGCAATCTTGGTACCTTTGGTATTTTTGACAGTTCACAAATTGCCGAAAATGACAGACATAAACATACATATTTTCGTGCACTAGTACCAAGTTACTCTCATAAAAATATAACGCTATAGCTTGTGTAAAACGTACAGGAATACAGCGATTTTATCATAATTTAGCGTTTTTCTAATTAGCGAAAGAAGCATTAAAATATTGTACCAGCTAAAGTACAGGCAGTTTAACAATAACCCAGAGCAGCTTTGTAAGTAAGTAATATATAGTCAAACGTTGTTCTTTGTTTATTATACTAAAGTAGATCATTGTTTACACTAAAGTATATCATTGTTTATGATAAATTATATCGTTGTTTAAAATTAAACAAATACATTTTCAAGAGTTTTTACGTCGACCGTAACTGGTACAATGTATATGTAGTTAATTGACATCATTGATATGGTTTGTGTTTGCGCGTGTGTGTGTAAGAGACCGCTTACCACTCTTATAACACAGCCTGTGTGAAAAACAGTAATTTCCTTACTATGGACTCCATGCTGTGTACTTTTGTAAAATCTCATTTTGACGTTTTGTTTACGTTTTTAATTGACGCATTTAATGCACGTTACTATGCCATCCCATGTGACATTTGATTCATAAATAGTTTATCTTACGATTTAATATGTTGTCTAAAATTTGAATGATATATTTAGTCTGAACAACTTTTGTTTTTAAAACAACGCTTGCATTTTCTCTAAATGTTTATTACATGCGTTATTGTACGCCATATTTGGTAAATGGGTCGATTGAGACATGAATATGTCATATCTGTTTTAATGAGGGAGTGCTTGATGCCATCCATCAGTATACGCCCAATGTTCGGTAAGTGAGTTCAATAATTTGACAAATACCACACTCCGATGATTGAATAACTGAATATTGTTGGGTTTTTTCGTGAGTGAGAGGTGATGCAATTGTTCCCTAATCACATAAATCATGCTTTTAGAGAAAGCCTGCAAACTACATTTCTGAAGAAGATCAGGATTAGAGTTGTCCTATGCAATTGACTCTATGCTCAAAGTGTGTATGTTCTATGAAAATTCTTCTATAATAAGTATTCCTCTTAACAATTTGTAGAAGTATAAATAATACCAAACTAATTTCTCTTTTCCTTGGTATTCAACTTCTGCTTTCAATTGATGGAAATAATGATCTACTTAGCCACGATTCAATATACACTCACAAAGTGTACTTACAAAAATTAATCTTCTGAAATTAATTTTCGTCAACTCGTCAAATATAACCAAACCTTATTAGTTATTAATCAAGAAATGTATCTTTTTCTGGGTTCCCATATACGGAAGTTTATCTTTGGGATGATAATTAATTTTTCGTAATCCAGAAAAGTTTTCAGCTTGGAAATCAACGAGTTTTATTCATAGTATGAATTTACCTAATTTACCTAATTAACTGTACGTGTAGCGGTGTTATAAAATATGTGATTTAACATCTGCTTAAACACCGTCCTCCTTCCTCATCTATAAACGCTGTATTACTTCCTCAAATTGAACTAAAATACTTCTTCCTGATCATTTAGAAATGCAATAGTACTTCCTCGTCTGAGAACATTATACTACTTGTATCTTGTCAGTTTAGATACTTTTGGACTGGACGTTTTCTCTTGTGGATATTAAGTTAACTCTTATAGCCTTTTGCGCTAAATTAGTTAAAAAGCGAAATAAGTAAAAATATTCGAATTTTAAATGTGTCAGTTTAGTGTCCGAATTGGATTCACATTCATTTGACTTTGTGATAAGTGGTAAGCTTTTCAGACCTTCGTTAGGTCACCTGTGAACATTACGTATAGTTATACATGTCCAAGTATTTCACCCTTTCATTTTAGTTATTGAATGTGATTTTATTGTCACAATGGTCTTGGTGATTACACGTTGTCAAGCTATCGATGTCTCTCGGTCGTCTGGATAGAATCTCCTAGGGCCCGAAAAGGAATTGTCTGTGTTGGTGTTATAAAGTGGAAATAGCTACGACTGCAGTTTCGTATTGCAGAGTTATCTTCTCTTGTGAGCAGGTATTGATTGTTACGTCATTGGTTTGTGTGAGAAAATTACGTCGTTTTTTCAAAACTTGATGACGTTACTCTCACAAACAAATGACGTAACAATCAATACCTGCTCACAAGGGCAGGTACAATGTAACTCTGCAATACGAAAAGACGGAATAAGGACTCGCCTGAAGTTATAAGTTTGCCTTCGGGTACTGCCATTCCTCTGTCATCCTCATTTTCTGGCTCGGATATTCATTGAACTGCAGAATAGAATAGACATTTTCTTCCGATTTCTTAACCAACTACATCAACTTACCATGTGCACTTTCCATTTAACTTAGAGTAGTTTGTTATTTTTTCCATTACCTGTAGCTTGGTTGTTATTTTTTCCATTATCTGTAGCTACCATCCTCAGCCTTAGTTTTTTTTCTCTCCTACTTAGTTTTTCACTATGATAGAGACTTTGTATGGTATGGTATTAATGTATACATGTATTGTAATGATATTATTAGATACTTCAAATATTTTACTTCCCACGTGATTAACGTATTTGCGTAACTTTATGTCGAGAATTGATCACGACGGAGAGACTAACTATAATGTTTAGTCAGTTAGATAATTAGTATTTAGTCAGTTAGATAAACACTAGATGTCCCCGCGAACAACTTGTATGAGCTAAATAGCGAAAATAGAGTTTCAAATAGATGTCATGCACATGTTAAACATAAGCATTGGACAGCAATTGATCTATTCATAACGATGTAAAGCATTGTTTAACGGCAGTTTGGTGACGTATCCTGATTCATACTATGAATTTGAACATTTTCCCACCCAAGCTAAATGTACGTGTTTGAATGCCGTTTGCTACGTCGTGGAAAAGTGAATATATTGCTTAAACGTAGTTTGACAACAGGAAGTGACGTAAATGTTCTTTAAACCATTGTTTGGTGTCAGTAAGAAATGACGTAAATATTCTTTACGCACTGATTTGGCGATAAGAATAAGTGACGTAGACGAAATAATCTATATACAGCTGTTTTACAACAGGAAATGACGTAACTGATTAGTACACAGTTGCTAGGCGGCAACGGGAAATGACGTAACTGTTTATTGTATGGTTTACATTGGGATTTGATTGACTGATTACCTTAATAATATCAATGGTGATAAATGAGAAACAAATTGTATACTTCTGAAAAAACAAATTCGGTAATATTAAACTTGATATGTTGGAAAATCTTAATAGCAAAACGAATCTTAAATACGTTTTTGTAAAGAATATTTGAAATTGAAAGTCATTTGAACTCCTGTCATTTGGCATAGGTATATGTGTGTTGATATGAGGGATGTATACCAGTAGATAAGCTGCATGTGTAGACGAATTCACCGTGTGTTGTGTTCATCGGAAATATGTTATCATTATAGGACTGTGTATCTGCATTTCCACGTTTCGTGTTAAAATTTTTCTTTCCAATAAAATATTGTTAAAACAAAATAGGGTGTTATTGTTTTGTTTTATCTGTGATGAAAGAACTATTCTTGATGCTTTTCCCGACATTATTTTACTGGTTAAAGATATAAAACGCCCTGGTTTGTTTTCGTGTGTTAAAGAATTTCCGAACTTTTCATAAACATCATATTAATAATAAGATTTCAATCATACGTTGGGACGTATGATTGAAATCTTATTATTATTATGATGTTTATGCAAAGTTCGGAACTTCTTTAACACACGAAAACAAACAGAGTAAGAAAAAACACCAGGGCCGGTGTTGATAAAACCGCTCTCGTGCTCAAAGTCTGATTCTGTGTTCAAGCCAACTTTCTCGTTTCTGTGATCAATTATTTAAAAAAATGACATTTCGTTATTGATTTGGAATGATTTTGGAGATACTAAAAATGTACGATTTTCAATGTTTACACTATTTTGACCATGTCACATGATGCGAGCGAGTTACAAGTTCGTTTGAATATAGAATCCATGCTGTAGCATCAAAACGGTTTTAAGAATATAGGCCCAGATTTGAACTTAATGTGTAACCAGTTGTGAGATTATCTGATGAAGCTACATGTAAGCCGAGCCACTTTACCTGTAACGCCAATAGTTTAATTACTTACCGGTTACGTATGCATCGTAATGTATTATTTGAATACACAATGAGTTTCTGATTCAGAAAATCGCCATGTGGCTTCTTTTATAATTCACTGGGCCCACAGGGTCACGTTACAAATGTCTGAAATACACACATATGCTATACTGATATGGGTCACAACACACATAAACATGTCTCGGGTAACAAAAACTGACCAATCGCTAGATTGATACTTACAAAAGAGAGACGCCCGACTCAATTTTTACTGTTTCGTGACCGCGATATTCTTTTGATGTACATCAAAGGATCGAACTAGTCTTCTTGTCTGTCCCACAAGGTCGCACACACCGAGCCTTCAATTTTGCTATGACATATTCAAAGGGTGCAGAGAGCGAAAGTGGATATCGAGGATGATTCCAGGGGAGAGGAAAGTGAGCGTAACCCTGGATATCGCGGATGCCTGTGTGTGTGTTACGTTCTTTCAATATACAAGGTGGTAGACTGCTTGTGGATGTTTAGTCCTCAGGGTTTGCTGGGGTGATACGCACCTGTCCCGCTGTTTCAACAGTAGCCTAGGCTATTTGGATTTCCAACTTATAGGCCCCCTAGCATCACTGATGAGTCATAGAGGGCCTAAACAAGTGTATGATGTAGTGAAATTAATTTTGGCATACTCTATTAGTAAATTGTAAATGTGCAATCAGATGTGTGGGATTTGCGTTCATCTTTCTTGTAAATATGGTTTCCGTGCAAATCTTTCCGTTGATGATATTTTGCCCTAGTTTTATCGTTGTTGTATTCAACGAACGGTTTTGTTGACACTTCGGTATTCTCTTCTTGTC
>JAUMHH010223632.1:0-26860 GCA_032359455.1 Chlamys rubida
ATTATGTGTTGTGTTGATGCTGTGGTTCACTTTTGTCATTATGTGTTGTGCTGATGCTGTGGTTCACTTTTGTCATTATGTGTTGTGCTGATGCTGTGGTTCACTTTTGTCATTATGTGTTGTGTTGATGCTGTGGTTCACTTTTGTCATTATGTGTTGTGTTGATGCTGTGGTTCACTTTTGTCATTATGTGTTGTGCTGATGCTGTGGTTCACTTTTGTCATTATGTGTTGTGCTGATGCTGTGGTTCACTTTTGTCATTATGTGTTGTGTTGATGCTGTGGTTCACTTTTGTCATTATGTGTTGTGTTGATGCTGTGGTTCACTTTTGTCATTATGTGTTGTGCTGATGCTGTGGTTCACTTTTGTCATTTTGTGTTGTTTTGACGCTGTGGTTTTGGTTTGTCATTTTGTGTTGTTTTGACGCTGTGGTTTTGTTTTGTCATTTTGTGTTGTTTTGACGCTGTGGTTTTGTTTTGTCCTTCCTTGTTTGCGCTGTGGTTTTGTTTTCTCCTTTCGTGTTGGTGCTGTGGTTTATTTTGTGTTTTTATGTTGACCCTGAAGTAAATATTTATCTACATTGTATAATACTACTCTACTGTTTAAGAGGACCTACGTTTCTTTTGTAGATTTCTTATTTGAAGCTGTAGAAATTCGGGAATATATCTGTGCATGATGTGAGCTTGATGTTATCTGATATCATTAACGCATTACGTTTGATTCATAGTTAATAGCTTTTATTAATCATTCCTAAATTTTTGTGTCTTTTCTCTAAAGACGTTAATGGGTTCGATTGATTGATGATGAGTCATATTTCTAATGCAATTTAAAGTTTAAGTGATTTCAGGACATTCAAAATCCATAAATCTGATTGAATATTTAATCATGCATTAATTTTACTGAAATTAAAAAGACATTTATTGTTTTATTCAACTTACAGAGCGTGTTCAGGACATTCAAAATCCGTAAATCTGATTGAATAGTTAATCATGCATTAATGTTACTGAAATTAAAAAGACATTTATTGTTTTATTCAACTTACAGGCACGCTCGTTTTCCAGTGGCTTTATACCATTGTCAGTTCCATTTGCAGTCATTTTTAATTGCGTAAGTATACACACTATATTACCATATTGACCTGAACAAGTGCAAAATGTCAAAAGAATCGTATTTCTTCAGCAGTGATGAACAAAAGGATTGTGTCTTAAAATGTGCAGTTCACCCATTTGTGTGTCCAGGTTCATCTTTCAGATACAAAGCGGCATACTCTGCTCGCGGATTTCTTAGTACCGGAAGTTTGCCGTAACGTTGACGACCACAGTTATCTCATTTGAGTAGTGGCATGGGTTTTAATATACACATGTTACTCGTTATTAGTAATATTAAGTTAACCAGCACTCCTCTAGTTTAAAAAATATATATCATATAATTACAGGGTTTAACGTACATCCCCGTCTGTTTCAACAGCGGTTTAGACCAAATTTGACCAAAACCAACTGTTCGGTCCCTATATATAGCATCATCGATGGATAATATGTATGAGTCTGAGGAAGAAGATTTTTTAAATTTGAGCCATTTCCCCCACTTGGACCCCACCTATTCAGCCCATGGGCAAAGCTGGATATTGTTTTCTCATGCCACCTAATTGCCATCTCAACATATTTATTCACACCAAGTTTGAATATTTACTGCTGAAAATCGACAAATTATACCCCAAAGTGTTATTTCTCTATGTAAACTATAATAAACTATTTCCCTCCACAAGGGAGAACAGATGACACAAGGGTTATGAAATCGACGATTTAGATAAAGCACCAAAAATCTTTCATAAGAATCCAAACATGAAGAGTATTCGATTCTAGTACATCTGGGTCTGGAGAAGAAGATTTTGAAATATTATGAGATTCCCTTTGGAAGATAAATTATGGAAATACTATACTATTGTTCACATCTGAACAAAAGTGCATTCAAATTTATTCCATTATTGAAAATTTGTGCAAATTCTTATAATATCCATTTTTTAGCGTTTTACTTAATTACTGCATAAAACTGCAAGAGATTGATAAGTTTGGTTATTCCATGTGAACGTTTTACCGGTGCACTGCATCATATCATATCCCTTGAATTCAAGATACTTTTCTGATTTACAATTCACACGAACATCGTATGATGAAACACTAATGTACGAAAAATGCTAATGATATATATGATCAAAACGTTAGGTACTTAAGTCATCAGTACAAATTAATCGATTTGGTTTTTAGAACTCGTGCACCGTTACATACTTCCTTATCGTAACACATTATTTACGATATGAAGAATGGAAAAACCTTTTTCACATAAAAGAAAAAACAACAATTGATGACTTTTATAATTTTATGATGATAGACACACCGATACGTCAAAGCAATATGTTTTATATATCACCTGTCATCCGGGCATTAGACCGGTACAGGTGTATAGTAACTGTAACGCGCTCGGAACATTATTGTCAAATTTAGGCCATCAATTTTTGTAGTTATATAGGCAACACAAAATAGACCAACCGCGCGTTGGCTTGTCATCATTTTAACATCCTATATTTTCCGGATCCATATTCTATAAATAAATGAATATACATGTATATATGTAAATTTGAAAAGGTCGTATGTAATGATACGGAGATGTTAATGACCTTAAATGACGTTGATCTATACTAAAATACTTTATATGTTACATATATTAAATATTATTCCAAGGTCATAAGTTTCAAAAAGACCATGTGAGCGTTCAATGTTAAACTATTCATAATATCGCAATCAGTCAGATTTCCATAAAATGCATCGTTGAATCATTCAGAGTTGACCACGATACTCATCGCTGTGATTCTGACAGATTCCTGATGATTTTAAATCCATTCAGCCCTAAAGACACATTTGAACTCTTCCAATTCAAAGGTTGGAATAGTTCATTATGAAACTGCAGGGGTGAATGAGTTAATAAAAGTGACATTGCATTGGAACTATATTATGGTGACGTCATTTTTGTCGTCTGCTCAGGTTTTGTTCTGGATGCCATTCTACGACATGAAATACAACAGGGCCCGACTGGACGCTTTACGTGAGGTCATGTCTGCTGACGTCATATCACAGGACATGTAAGAGGGACGCCATCTTACCATGTTTACAGTCATATTATGGAATATATCAGATGTCATAACATTGTCGGCATAAATTACTGGTCTGACTGGAGTAGAAATATTTTACATAATGGTCCATAATCAAATATTGTACGTAAATGTGTCTCAAATTTGTTGACTGGGAATAGGGAATGCATTGTTCATCTATATCAAAAGGCATTACATTGTACTCAAATGCAATGTCATGACTGAAAAAGAGAATGTGTATTTGTCTATAGTCAAAGAAAACTAGAAGGAAGAAGGGAATATATTGTTCGTCTAAAGTCAAAGAAATTGCATTGTATGTAAATTTGTTATGTTATGACTGAAAAAGAAAATGTATATTTGTCCTTATTTTGTCCAAACGTAGGTTTGTTTGAAATGTTATGACAGGAAAAGAAAGTGTGTATTTGTCCAACGTCAATAAATGTCTCAAATATTTTGACTGGAAAAAGGGAATACATTATTTGTCTATAGTCAAAGATATTACGCTGTACGTACTTTTGTTAAAAATATAACGACTGGAAGAGAGAGAGAGAGAGAGAGAGAGGGAGAGAGAGAGTGTGTATTTTTCCAAGGCAAAGATGTGTCCAAGATATTTCGCATAAAGAAAAGGATTTTGTTTTGTCTATAGTATAAGATATAACATTGCATATTAATCTCTCAAATTTGTTGTCTGGAAAAAGGGAATGTGTTATTTGTCTATAATGTCAAATAAATGACATTGTGTGACTTAAATGTTTAAAACTGAAAATAAGAGAACGTGTGAATATGTGAGCGTCATACATTTAAATACTGTAACGTAAATATCTCTTAATGATTATACTACCTTCTACAATATTTCTGCAGTTTATGTACATGTAGAATTATCTCCCCTTAGAATATGTAAACTAGCATTATCTGCTATCAATATCAATTACATGAAGGTCATCGATGCATTCATTCTGCTGTACCTTTCAAATGTTTCATAACAGGAAAATTTCACAGGGACCGGATAATTTGTTACAGCTATATTTAGACCTAAACTGAGGTGTTCAGAGTAATTTTACACGTTTTAGGGGTTAATATTGTTTTTCGGTAAACATGATACCCCTATTGACGGTATATACCGTGCAAAATTACTCTGAACACCTCAGTTAAGGTTCCAATATAGCTGCAACCAATTCCCAGGTCCCTGTGGAATGTCTGCAAAAATACCCTTTAAGATATAATATTACAATGCTGTTAGTTTTTCATATAGAAGTAATTCAGCATATATCACATTCTTAAACGGTTTTGATTAAAACATTTTTTTTATATTTATAAATATATTTATATAATTATCACTAACTATAATATATCACAAAATGTAATAAAATGGTGCTATGTCTTGTGTCTATTATGTATATGACTATGCAATGATTGGTGTAAGCTATGTCTGCATGTGTTGTGACATACTCATTAAATGTGCCATTAAACCATTAAACCAAAAATCTGTTTTGATGTTTCCATTAATTTAAGCGACAAATTAAGAACAGATTATTCACTCCTTGCATGTTACGCAGTGTACTGTGAGATATTTCTAACATAAACAAGTCTTTGGTTTCCATTCTAAGATATTACATGAACAGATATCACAGTTCACACTGTGAGATTGTCCGTCAGCATTCGACATCTATCATGGAATTCATCATACTCCCAGCAAACCCATGAATGCCACATTTACTGCGACATGAAAACACCAAAACTGTTTGAAGACAGAGGAGACAGCAGGGATATCGCTACCAAGAAAGGGAAAGTTCACTATCCGAAAATTGAAATAGACAGGATTATCGTAGAGCTTAATAATATGCCTTCCAAGATAGTCATGTCGATGGTAAAGGGCGTCAACGATAAATGTAGATGAGTCCAAGTAGATGAGTTGTGACGTATATATAATTTAGGACCCAAATGGTATTAACATCCGGAAAGAGACCGGATTATAAACGATAACGTGTGAACTGTTACCAAACATTGATTTCTTGGTTTTAACAATTTTAAGAATTTTTAAGGTTTTAAGAATCACAGTCACTGTGAATAATGTATAAATTCTACCACAAATATGAAACAAGTTTAATCAACTTTAAGACACCGTATGCGGTTCCAACTGGGTTCAACAAGAGTAATCAATACAAGTCTAAAAAACTTCACAATCGCTGTAAAATAAATAAATTTTATTTTTTAACAAAGTGTTAGCATTACAGGTTATATACTTAATGAATTGTAATGATATGCGTAATGAGATATCGCTCGTATATATACCCTCACATACATACACGCTCGCACAAACTATTTTTTCTACGCTTACAAAGCTCTATACACACATACACTGGCATCTTTACACAACGACCTTGATATTTCTCTGCATAACGTTCTTATATTCTCAACAAAAATAATCTATCAATGGTAACAAGTAAGAAACGTACAAATATCTATATACTTCTACATAAGAATATCTGTATATTTCGCTTCATATGAAATATATATTTTTTATACTTCTCACCACAAGTACGTCACTATGTTCATACATATATAACTATACAACAACAAAAACACAGTCAAATGTCAATACGCAATAACTAAAATCAATGAAAACCACAATCACAATTACTATTCACAGTAAAACACATGTAACGTTGTATAATAAAACGATATATCATAACATAATTTTATATTGTAATTGACACATGACATAATCTAATGATATTGATTTTAATATTCATATTTTAGTTAATTTTTATGATCGATTGCTGGTTTTCTTTCTCTAGATGAGGCGTTATATTCTAATGATATTTAATCAAATAAACCGCACATGAATATTTCATGTTGTTTCGTTTTATTGTTGAATGGAAAACAATACATATTAAATGTTTTGCATAAATTAAAATAACAAATCAAATCATTATCAGATTTTTAGCCAATTGCAAGTTTTGATGAGACAAACATAATTTGATGGATGGATATTTAATGTTTGAAAGAAACAAGACATTGTTTCTTAAGCACGATTTAGTATCATTATTGGCAGGTAACGCCCTTTTCGGCGTCGAAAATGATGTTCATCATTCAAAAAGATCTAACCTTGGTACTAGGAAGGAACAGCGCAATTTCGTTTTTTTCCCAACAAACTTGTTGAGGTAAAGACAGTTGCAATATAATAATATGCCCCTGTCATATGATTGAACGAAATAAAATAGCACGTATCAGTGCAATTGTTTTACACTGAGTTTTATGCTTTTTGATGCATGCTGTTTTAAACCTTTTTCTTTCCTTGCAATTTCTATTCCTTGTAATTACGAAAGAAATCAGACTGAACTTTGAGTCACTCTCTCGTCGAGCCCAAGCTCTAGTTTACTTACTCGACGAGAGGAACGACGTTGGACAACAACGCACCCGCGCAGAATAGACTTCCGGTGCGATGGCATTATGGGACTGCTTAACCACCCCGTTATTTTCAGAGATCCTGACACAGGTAGTTAAAATCATCTTCTTTCATCAGAATCATCATCCTGGTTTGAAAATGAATATGCCCCGTGTGGTCCTAGATTATGTGGCTCTACTGGATCTGTACAAGAAACAAAATAATATGATTATTAATTACAGTTTTTACATTATTTTGTAAAATCATTGAAAAAGTTTTAATATCAAAATAAATTGTGACTTTAAATAGAACTATAACAATGCAAGGATTGGAACTGAATTTGATACAAATGGACAAAAGTGGATACTTAGAAAAAATATTTGTAATAATATAATACAGTATAAGGTCTTTGGGAGAGCACTTATTACGTTTTTATATATTGTTGGTTTTACCATTAGATGTAAAGAAATTAATGTGAATTATTTTGACCGAAATATGCAGCATTGTAGCGTTAGGGGATTTTAACCTATAACGTAAGTTTAGCGTTATAAGGCCAGCGACTCAGTATTCAATATGTTTTTACCACATCAAGTTTTGTTGATCGATAGTTGTTTTCTTAAATTTATACTTTAAGCTATACAAATAAAAAGTAATTCATTGGATAATCCATCATTTAGAGTAAAATCAAAAGATATCTTGCCATCCTCATTACACAATGGTGAAACAGTGAGTGGTTATACCTACCCTCGGGTTATATACTTCAAAGGGGATGTTGATATTGTTTTGTTAGTTCTTATACCGTCATATTCCGTCCTTGCATATTGCAGAGTTATCTTCTCTTGTGAGCAGGTATTGATTGTTACGTCATTGGTTTGTGTGAGAAAATTACGTCGTTTTCTCAAAAATTGATGACGTAACTCTCACAAACCAATGACGTAACAATCAATACCTGCTCAAAAGAGCAGATAACTCTGCAATACGCAAAGACGGAATAAGTGAAGTTGTTTATAGTGATATACTTTGCTTTGATAAAAATGATATTTTATTACATTTGTATCTCCACTAATGATGCTAAATGTTTATACTTTAACATAAATGCTATTCTCTTCTCTTACTAAGCATTGTTGCGGTACAGCTCATTATGCGCATCGGTTAAGTTTTATATTGTGTAACGTCCTGTTATTAGCTAAGGTCATTTAACAACGTTCAATATGAGCAATGTCATTATAGGAAGGATTGATGACGTCACAAATTACCATATTCAGCCAGACATCAGAACTGACCAGAAGCATTTGCATAGTTCCTGGTGTTGGTCAAGAGGCAGAAAATTTGATTCTGACAGCATTATTGTTTGATAATTGATACATGAGCTCCATGGATGACCATTAATATTTTCGATATTTGAACAAAGATTCGCTTGCTAAAAAAAATGAGTACTTGTATGAAGGTAGTAAATATACACTAATGCGAGTCAGATTTACTTGATATTTGATATGAGATCACTGACTTCACTCTATAAATTTGACGAGAACAATTGGTATTTCTATGTGCATGCAGCAGGAAAGAGAAAATCCCCCTAATTCCGAAGACATATATGGAATAAACCCCCTTTCCCAAAACTCATATTATGTCAGAAAGGATGGCAAATCACGTTATCTTTGCCCTGGTGATATTTGTGTACAGTTGGCCTCTAAGAACGGGGGCCCTAAGCAAAGATACCAATGTACTGGTCTATTAATCCTTACTTATCCCATAGTTGTGTTATTGAAGGACACGCCTTCTCTTGTTGCTCAACTTAACTATTTTGTAAGAATAAGAACATGATCATGAACATTGAGGTATCATGGGATAGATGGTCCAAGTTTCGTAAAACAAATGTGTTAGGAAAGTTATTTTCATGTTTTTACCTTGAGTTTCAACGTTGCTGTAAATGTTCCAACCTGCTGGCATTTGGAAGTTGGTCTGAGGCTGCTGGTCTTGGTTTGTTTGCGTGTCATAAAATCCTCCCTCGTACGTCGGTTGTGTATTGTGTTCGAAATTCGTCTGGTAATTGACATCAGGCTCGGCATACCCGTCATTATTATTGTACGTACTATCTGACCAGTACTGACCGGTATTTTCATCGTAGGACGGATTCTGATTCCACGCCGTGTTCGGGTTCTCACCTTCATTCCACTGCTCGTTGAAGTTACTCTGCGGGTATTGTTGTTCCTGCTGTCCATATTGCTCACCATTGTGGTTATTCTGTGCCTTGAATTCACCTAATTGCTGAGTGTAGTCGTAAGGTGAATATGAATTCTCTTGTTGTTCTAAATGGGGATAGTCTCCATTTTGTTGATCGTTTTGTGGGTTTTGGCTGATTTGTTTTACATTCCATTGCATTTCTTGCATGTCTTGACTACCGTGCTGGCCATTGTGTTGTTGTTGGTGACCTGTTTGACGGTTATCGTAATGTTCCAACGTGATGCCCCCTGGTAACTGTTGTCTAGGTGACATCCAGTCTGTTGTTGGTCTTTCAGTGGTCGACCCACTGACCTGTTGTCTACTTTGCCGACCGTTGTGTTGTTCTTGACCTGTACGACGAGTCTCGGAAAAGTTCCACGTGGTGTCACCTGGCGACAGCTGTTGATATGGTCTCAAGTCTTTTGGTGGCCTTACAGTGGTCGACGTATGCATCCGAGATTGATGGGTAGAACCAGCTTGATTTTTATCTGAAATCAAACTCTGCGAAAATTCATGTGCACTTTTAATAAAATTATAAGGAAGTCCGTGATTTCCTGCATGCTGTCCACTCAGAGGATGCTTTTTAAGATTCGCATGAAGATCAAGTTTATTCGCGAAAGGTCCCACATAATTGCTTGATGATTGTGGTATTTGTTTGATATCAAAATTCTTGCGCTCTACGAATTTCCTTTCTGGATGAAAAGGTATTTGATGACGGTCATGTTGATAATTATTGTGATGAGATTCCGAAGTAACACGTGATCCAATATGACCATGTCGATCGTAACCTTGCCAACCGTGACCTTGACCGCCATGACCTTCGCTAGATTTTACGTTTACACTCATTGGTAGCGGAATACTGGTACTCGTGCTTATTTTTAAATCCATGTGTTTGTTAGCAGACTGAATATCAAATAAATCAAGCGTGTTCCTCGGCTCAATACTGTTCAGAGGAAGGGATGATTCTTTTGATTTAGATTTCAACTCCATGTTAGCTTTCTTTAACATTTGTTGTTCGAGTGTATACGGATCGATAAAGTCAACTGTCCTCTGTCTGATGATGAACTCGCCATTATTTGATGCTCCAGGATGATTCATTTGCAAGTCATGAACTTTAACAGGTTGTTTAGATGCTTTCACACCTCCTTTTATAAAATCTGTGCTACTTTTTAAAATTGTGTGTGGATGATATGAATTGGATTTCGTCTGAACTTTATGTTGTGAATCTATATGACGTTTCACTTTCGATGTTGGTTTGATATTAACAACTAAATTAGGTTTTTGAATTTGTTGCTCAGAAACGTCGGGTAATGACCTCATTTCCACAGGTTCACCTTGATGATAATACGCTTGATCTGTTACGTGCATCTCCGGCTCTTGTGCTTTGATCTTATCTGTCGTTTCATATTTGGGTTCTGCCTTCACGGCTTTGGTTTGTTTACTGATACTGTTCATCAATCGAAGATTCGTCCCCAGTAAACTACCTATAGTTGTTGTCCACAGCGCGTTATATACTGTCGTCCTTTCCAAAGGAGGAAGAGTGGTAGGGGCAATTGTTTGATCCTGTAAACTGTTGAACACTTGCTCAATTTCATTCTCATTAATACGAATCGTTTTGGTTTCCATTGTTTCTGTTGGGCTCGCGATTTCTCCTCTTTCATGAGAACGCTTCCTTTTAGCTGTTTGCTTCGACGATTTCTTGGAAAATGTACTAGGTTGTAATTCAGTTCGCACTGTTTTATAATTTTTTGCCGGTTTCTTTTCAGTTTTAAGAAAACTCAAACCGGGCAAAAATGAGGAGGATTTCGTCAAAATTTGCAGTCTATGTAAGCCGCTTGGGTTTGATTTTGATTTTGTTTTTGTTTCAGAAGGTGGGTTATCCTTCATTCCAAGAAGAAGACTCCATAGATCATCAGCAGCAAAGACTGGAACCGTTGATGCCTTCTTGCTTTCTTTGGTAGATTTATACAACATGGAATCTGACAATACTCCCGTTTTCGACATGCTATTGACATGCTTCCATCCAGATCGTCGGGTGTCATGCTGTGGTACCATGCTATTACATAAGACAGCTACAACAGAAATACATTTATATCATCTATACAGTAACATAACTTAGTGTGGTGAAACACAGTACTCACCATTACAAAATATTTGTATTATTTGATTCAAAAAGTAATTTGTTTCACATTCATCATAAAATAATATCAATATTTTGATATTACCACCAAAGTATCTTTATGTATCCCCCCTCCTCTCATAAAAAAAAAGATTTTCCATCGTATGCAGTACAAATCTTACCATATCTTTCAAATGGGTAAGCAGAAATCTATGAATGTATGCACAATTGAAAAAAATAGTATTTACTTCCAAAGTATGAATGTATTTTTGTTTAACTCATACTTTCATCTCGGAAAAGCTATTCATATTACCACTACCCCTTATTTTTAAATGAAAAATACTTTTTTGGCAGATTTGACAATTTATATAAAAATGTCTGCTTTTAAACTTTTGTGATATTCAATATGTCAAAAGAAATTGTGTTTCTCTTCCTAAATCATCCAACATAATTGGGGATCAGTGTTCTTTTTTTCCCCAATTTAGTTTTTTGTGTTATTTTTCATCTTTTGCCGGAGCAAAACTCAAAAGAGCTTCAATTGAACTAAATAGGTAATGAATTATCAATAATTTTCCACTTTATTGCATTTAATGTACTATTGAACTTTAAAATTTGCATAGCAAACATTAACATGCTACATTAAAAGATGGTGGTACAATGACACTTTCAGTGATAAATTTAATGTCAAAAGGGTTTACTTTTTAGCATTGTAAAGAGTGCAAAAATATAAATTTTTAGTGGGGATTTTCGCATGGCAACCAAATCGGTCATATTTTTTATAACTTGTATAACAGGTTATGTAAACATCAGGTATCTTGTTTTTTTTACACATTTCTCGGTGCATGTTTGCTTTTAAAATTAATCATACTTTGTTAAATTTTAAAAAGCCGTTACACTAGATCAAAATTAAGATTTGAACGTGCTTAAATCTCAGAGTAGTAAATCCTTAAGACATTGACAATTCGTTAGTCAAGTTGTTTTAACTAAAGACTATACCAATAGACAAAGTATCTATAAGTGATATATTAATTAATTAATCAATCAATATCATATTTGACTCAAATAGCGACTGTAAGAACAAAATAAGGAATCAATAGGTTGTCATTGAAAGAATTCATAGTCAATCATAAATTTATTTTATCATTTTGTATACCAAACAAATTAAAAATAAAACAATTATTTAGATTAAATTTTCTTTATGATTTGATTTCTATTGTATATATCCTATATCAATGAACTAATAGGTGTATTACTACTCACCTTGCTGGAACAGAAGCAGAGACACGAGATAAAGAACCATAGCTGACATGCTGGGTATTCTACAGATCCATAATACGTGCTTCTGTGTGAACACTTCGAAAAGAAATGTTAATGATCCGGTGGGAGCACTGTTTTTATGGAAGCCATAAATCGCGCGGCTGATGAATCGACGCCCCTTAATGAAGCAGGTTGATGAGTCACCCTGTCACCAGCACAGGTATTGCCTAAGCATAAAGGTAAGTTTAGGTGAGATCAGAACAGATTTTCATGACCTTTGTCAGAATAATGTGATACATTTTTTAATTCAAAATGCAAACATGAATACTTAAAAATAATATTCACAAGATTTATTTCTTGTACCCACAAAGACACGTGTTGTATGGTTTTTAATTCTGAAAGAACGACAGTTTTAAACTAACAAACATTTAACACACACCAATACTCTAAAGTAACAATTGATTCAACATTGAAAAATTGGTATACTTTTTTATTTGAATTTGATATAGAAAGCATTATGATAATATTAAAAAAAAAAAAAAAAAAACACTTTCAATGAGTGTTTAATTCCTCATTTAATCAATTTCCTTAATTATAAATGAACTCATAAAAATAAGATTTTAGAAGAAGTGTAAATACAATTAAAATACATCATGAAAATAATAATATTGGATATTTTCCTGTCATATTTGTACATAAGAATAAATCGCACTACTTGTCAATAAAATCATGAGTCAGTTATACAATTATTTAACATAAAAAATGAGGCGATCAACCGATAAGTTTTATCTGGAAGAATGTGACTCAAAGACTAATTACCTATTATTACATCTTATTATACCTCAGTTATTACTATATATTTGCATATGCGAAGAAATCAAAATTGTAAAACATGCTTAAGTAGATTTATGTTCATATCTTTGCCTGTGAATTGCTTCATTTTATTTTATTTTGATACCTCTTGTTTTAAGGGGTGATGACATATGAAAATCTGGACAACGCTGAACTCAAGTGACATCTCTCGTTTGGGCAGTCTAGTTTTTAACGTTCATGCAATTTTTTGTTTGTGTGTCAAAGGCATGATACTCGCGCTAGCGAAAAACATTGATATATGTATATTTTTCAATCTGCTCCAAACTAGTCATTTTATTTAATATTACTAAACTAATTACATTTACAAACGTAAAAGGTAATTAGTTTTCCGTTACTAATGAGACGTCACTGTATTTGTTTATTTAACGACATGTTTTGAAATGGAATATACAACCGTAATGACTTGCCTTCTTTTGTATAATAGGTTTATATATCAAAATCCATGTCAATTGAAGTGGGCATACTGTATATCACATGCAATTTGTTGTATTAGTATTTTTTCTTGCAAAAATACATCTAATCATTAGGATCGTGATTATCCAACACACAAAACACTTACTTCCTCAAACAGTACTTCAAATTACAACTTTAGCTAAAAAGTCTGTGACTTTTCATTTGGCCATATACTGTATATTGAAAACATCTTTTATAGTTCCAGGTGTTTTTCTTAATGATCGCCATGAATGCTTTTTGCTATAAGAGTTAGTTAATTATCATTCATCTTATTCATATATTACAATAAATGTTACATGTATACATCGTTAGTTGTATAAATGCTATTAAATATTCAGAAACGCCCTAATTTCCTTAAGATCAAGCATGAAGTTAGTTGCTTATTGGTACTAGCGGTACACTTGTAAGTGTGCATTAGAAACCGTTTTCCAGCATGACTACATATTTGATATTTTTTCTAAAAGGAAAACCATACCTCACGGGACTTTTATGAAAAAATAAACAAAATACAACCAATAACAATATTCTTAGTGTACAAACTAGTGCTAGACCAGGATTCGAACCATGCACTTTGCAAATTGTTATAGAATCGCTCTTACCGCCTGAGCAACTTGGACAACGGAGTATTCTAACCAAATTTTGCTGCAGTTATGTCCAAAGCAAAAAGTAGGGGAGCTTACTGTAGATACGAAAAAGCAGAGTGCAGTGGGACAGGGTTTCTAAACAGCAAAGTATTGTCATGCCTATACATTTTATTCTACCAGTATATCAATCTGATTGCGCTCCAAACATAGCATATTAAATCAAAACCAGTTGAAAACAATGTGGACTTTTGTCTTCGTTGATATATCAAATAATGTCTCATATTTTAGCGGTAATTAAGTGAACGCAGGGTTATTAAATTTTAACTTTTCGCTGATTCATTACATACATGTGTGTAATTAATGATATGAAATGTAAATGTCATTAGGAATGATACTCGTAAAGAAACATTTACAGAACACAATGTCATGTACAGACTGAATTCAAGAATAAAAAAGATCGCATTAACATTATCAAATATATATCTTCGCATAAAGTATAAAATTCAATGCATCAATCATCGCATGGTACACAGTGTGTTTATTGTGTTATCGTTATTGATGTGTACATCAAAGATTTTTGATAATGATCAATGGTTTTATTAAAATAAATACACACACTAACTGATAACTAATAATTGATAAAAAAAATGGATATTAAAACATAAATATGCAATATTCTAAATCAAAGTGACGTTCTAATTAGTAAATTATAGACTCAGCAAAGGGCTAAACATCAATCAATCAATCAAAAAAGCATATACAGCAACGAATATTTTGTATTTATATTCGTACTGGAATAAAACACTGAAATATACTAGAAAGAATGATTAGTGTTAACGAGATAGTTTCTAACATATAAATGGAAATCAAACATCAATATGATAAATACTGTAAATATTATATATACAGTTTACAACATAGATTATATTAACTCTTTAAAGTACTGCAACATAAAATACAGTTATTACTCATGAAATATGCTGCTATTATTACATATACCCTCCGGTAGCTTGTAACACGTAGGATTGAATTTGTACAAAAATTAGCCTTCGATTACAAGAGGGCATATGCGATAACAGCAGCATATTTCATAAGTAATAAATGTTATCATTTATGCATTTTATGGTGTATAATTATTTCATAGTGACAATTTATCTTTGTTATATGTTGTGAAAGGTAAGTGTTCATGTTCCTGTCTTGAAAAAAAGGCGGATTGCCCTGAAAATCTGACAAATTCTTTTGTCTGCAGTATTGTTATTACTTGTTATGACTGACTGTAATATTACGTGTTATAAAATGACATACATATGTTCTACGTTCTCTGACGGACATATGGGTCCGTTAAGAGCACTTCTCTATTTAATAATACATCAAGCTCTGAACAAAGTAATTGTGGTTCCTTCTCAATAGTGCGGGTCCAGGGTGTTCTTGGTCGTCTTTCCCACCGTCCTTCAAGCGTCCAAGTGAGTATAACTTTTATATTACTGTTCCTTCTTGGCAAAGAAGTTGCAGTTGGTCATAGATGGTAATGTGCAAGTGAAATACTCTGAAGTGTGACGCCATCATTTTAATCTAGTAAAAAAAAATATCACAGTTTCTGGTCATTGTGATTGTGATCCCACTACCAAAGAACAATATGGCTAGTCACTCTGGTTCTAATATGCTAAAGTTCAACACGGTGTGCCATTTTGGTACCGCTATACTCAAAGTCCATATAGTTAGTTATTCCGGTTCTTATATGCTAACGTTCAACATGGCTTGCAATTTTGGTTGGTCTATACTCAAAGTCAATATGGCTAATTATTCTGGTTCTAATATGCTAATGTCAACATGGATTGCCATTTTGGTTCCGCTATTCTCAAGTCAGTATGGCTAGTTATTCTGGTTTTTAAATGCTTAATAACAATATTTGTTTTTATGCTGGCTCTTCTGTACTATAGACAAAGTACATCGTATTCTTTTTATTCAAAACAATTATCTGGTTTACATTTTACACTTGATAGGTTTCTATATAGAAAGTGACTGATCAGTATGTCCATATGACATGCTCGAGGTTTGTATTTTATTGATATTATCACGGCTGTCATACATTTCATTCTGTATTTCATATATGGTATTTCCCAAACCTCATTATCTAATGTTAATTGATGAGCAATAGACATTACACAACTGAAGAAAAACGCAAATGATCTATTTTCGGTTTTATATAATCATTACCACAATTAAGTGTTACATAGCACCGTAATTAGTCACAATTGAATTTAAGTCCTTGACAGAAAACGGAATACTAATAGAGTCAATGATGTAGGAATGTGGAGCATGGATAATACCCGAGGGTGTCGAATTTGGGTCAGAACTGAGGCTTTGCCGAGGTTCTGACATCAAGTTCTACACTCGAGTGTGGAATATCCGAATCCCACAATAGGTATATGTGTATCTACACATGAGTGCACTCAATGACGTGTACAAGAGGAAATACAGCATGTCTGTCTGTCAGTCTGTCTGTCTGTCAGTCTGTCTGTCATATAATTGACTCTTGTTTTCCCACCCTTTAACCGCAAATTTGATAAAACAGGAGATAGTCAATGCAGGTGCAACAGCAATTACAGCACACTTACTTGGTAATGTATACACAAATTCAGGCCATATCTACAACGAGAAGAAAAACAATGTTTATCGTAAATATTCCTCAAATTTGAAGATTCGAGGCAAGCGTGTACCGCAAATTCATGTTCCTGAGATGGTGTCACTTGCCGACGGCAAAATTGACTGAAGTTTTGACTTGTTTTCAATTGTAACGTAATAAGAAATGCCAACATCTGATTACAACGTCACAATAGTACACGTCATTGAGTGTATCAATGTGTAGATACACGTGTCCCACAAACACTTGTATATATGATTTTTTCATTTCATTTAGTCTGTACTGGGTTTGTTTCTGTGTTCATTTATGACGATGCATAGACGAGGAAAAACGCCAATAAACGTTTATTCAAGTTGAACAATGTCAATATTGTATTAGATTAGATAAAGATGCACGTAAAAGACACATAGGTGGTTGCATCCATAAGCTTGTAATTGATACAGTATGACAAAAATAATTACATTGCTGTGTTGACCTTTATGAACCCATCAGTGATGCTAGAGGCCAAATAGGTGGAAGTCCAAAAACGTTCTAAACTACTGTTGAAACAGAAGAGGAGGCGTATAAAACCCCTAAATTATATGAATTTCAAACATTAAAGCATTATTGGTTAATTTCAAATTAATAATGAGTGCAGTGTGTATATTATGAATCCTGCCACTACTCATATTTGTGGCCATGAAGGTTATGGAAAACCTCGAGGATTATTAGATAAAATTATATTACAGTATATAGCTATTATATAAAGACACCGACATGATATATACTTTATCTTTTATAAGATATATTAATTATCCTATAAGTTATCAAGTATATTTTTTATGAAATAAAAGTTCGATTTTGATCTTTGAGGATTTGTTGAATAGGCTTACCATTAAGAACGGTTTACATAACTTACGCTGACAAACGTTTTGGTAATTCGTTCACACAATAAGTTCCTGATTAAATGTGTCCAAAGTAATGAAATTATATAGGAATATCAATGCTTGTAACGTTATCAAATAAATCATTATTTTTAACAACCTTTTGGTTGACATCATACATGTCCATTGATGCACTTGAATAAGTCAGGAAATAGGAGTTAATTGATTTTGATGAAGATTTATTGCTCATGACAAAAACCCCTATTTTTGTCATTTGAATAACGTAGATTGGTTGGACCACAATTAATCTTATGAATATTTATCATGTGAGCATGTAATAAATCAAAACATTTCTATTGAATATTATAGCACACAACATGACATCATATTTTTCTCTAGTATATGTTTAATCATTAACGTGTATGTCCTTCACGTGAAATAAACATATTTACGTTAATGTCAACAATGATTTGAGCGGTTTGTCTCCCTTTCATGCTGATCTGTGGCATAAAAATAATGAACAACAAATAAATACAAGTACACGTTTTGCTCTTTTATATTATATTTAATATTAGATTCATATTAGAATAACAATTAATACAACTGTACAAATTAAGAAACCTTTTTGATATTAAGATACGTACGTAATTAGTGTGACGTTGAAAGAGAGAAATGTTTACGCCTCAAGCTGATGTTTAATTTCTCATCTGATGTTCAGTACAGTCTCGTATCAAGCAACTTATCTCAGATCTATGTAAGGTTACAATAAAAGATATTCTAATTTATAACATTAAATGTTGTGGGGTATTTTCGTTCGTGGTTTGAAGCCATTTATATTGTCTTTGTGTACAAACGTTTGGGGATACCTCATTCAAACAAACAGTAATAAAGTATAGCAATCAAATTCGTGGTTCAATAGCGAACTTATCTTGCTATACAGTATAAGGAACAACAGAAACCAAAAATAAATAGATCTTAATTCAGACTTCATTTTAATTAAAAACTATCCGCCCGAACACAAATATAGAGACAAGGAATATTTATTTAAGGTTGCAGGGCATGTTTATTTAATCTCATATAACATTTATTCTGACATTAGTCAAATACCGTAGTTTGATAGGATTAAAGCGATGCAGGTCACTGTAGTTAACTTAAATCCTATGGCGTCTAATAAAACCAAATAATTAGATAGTTTAATGGTTGTTATTATGTAATACATCGATCAGAATAAGGAATTAATTTATCAATGTACCGTAATGAGTTGGTTATATTCTCTATATGTCAGACACGGTGGTAGGTAGTAGTATTATCACAGGTGTGTGTGATGTCAGTTGTATGTATAACTGCAATACATCATCTTGGACACAACTACGTACAGTACTGAAATACAGGTAAACACATGGTTATCAAATATTCTAAAATTATACAGCAGGTGGGTTACCCGTGGGCAGTTATCCCTTTCGTACTAATATCTGAAGGTGGAGGATTTGACTATAATTATTCCCGTGCTTAAACAGTCGACTATAATAATTCCAGGTGTGTGCTGTATAGTAGTAGTCAAATTTAATGCAAGCTTAATCAATATAAATTAAAGTAATATACATTAAGTAATGTAACTTAAAACCAATCACTTCTTATAATTACACATTCAATCATTCTAGCTTTTTCGCATCAGTCGACCGTTTCTGCCTATCGAGAGATAGTTCTGTGCCCCCTTTTTGTAATGTTGACGGTTTGATCCTAGCGAACGATTCATATGCAGAATGGTCCACAACGTCAGCCTGTTGCATTGTCCGCTTGACCCATGTCCGATCATCAAGCGACAAGCTTGTCTTGCTGGTCCAGCGGTAAGGGTTACTGCCGTACAAAGTCGGTCTTTTATTATCCTTGGAGTGGGTGGTCGGTCCATATTTGTCCTTTGGTAAATCTAAACCCTGCTCAGATACAACTCTTTTGAAATGTTCTAAATCAGATTTAGCTTTTGAACGCTCACGTCGAATCACTGCAAGCTTACGCTGTCGAGAATCAGCCGCCTCAACGAATATTTTCCGTTCCGTTTTGTCTCTTTTCTCCTCGAGACTCTGTTTGGAGATCATTGGGGCAAATGCACGCGCTGTCTGTTGCTCCCTTAGTTTCCGCAATCTCTTTTCTCTTTTCCGGGCGTAATCAATAATTGGTAAAGATCTCTTGTCGTCCAAAGTCGTTTGCTGACTAGTCTTACTCATCAAAGACTTCGACGTTTTCTTCGAAGAGTTATCGGCCGTGGACACAGAGCCACTCTCTTCATCCCTCGATGACGTAGACGTTCTGTGTGAAGTGCTCTGCTGAATAGAAAGTGTGTCTAGATACTCCAATCTCTTTTGAAGCAACAATGTAGTGTTGTCTGTTTTGTTCTCCAGTGATGGTGCTGTTGTCGGTGCAACGATTCGTCCATGAATTCGTTCCCGCACATCCGGTGGTGATAATGTAGACCACGATCTTTTCATCTTGGCATAAGGCCGTTCGGAATGCCGCCCGAAGAACCCACCACCATAATGCACAACGTTCTTGGTCATTTTAAGGTAACCGAGTTTTGACAATGACGCACTTAGATCGGGCAATTTGTCTATAGACCGAACAATAGCTTTCTTTACGTCGTCACTGTATATCATATTTTGTGAAGAGGATGTTGATTGTTCAGCGGCTTTCATCTGGTTGAAAATGTTATTGCCTATACGCAAAGCTGTTGAGTATGTCACACTGGGGTCCTTGCCTCGTACGTCTGATAGGTCGTTGGAACCCAATAGCACACGCGATTCTAAACGCTGTTTCCTTTTTAGCTTTTTAAACTGTATCGCTTTCAGATTTCTTCCTTTCTCAATTTCACTACTTTTGTCTAATGATTGATGACTTTCGTCACTGTTTGGAGATTTCCTACCATCCTGATCATTGACGATTATTTTACCACTGATTTCTCCTTTAATTCGCACCAATGCTCCTCTATTCTTCTGCTGGAAGTCCCAGAGGGTCTCGCGCCTTTTCAGTCCCTCATCCTTTGGATGGTCAATTATGTAACGTCTGAGCTTACCAATGTGCGTTTTGGAGTGCTCCAGATTACCAACACTGCCGACATTGAAGGCCTTGTCTATCTTGGGAAGAAGGGGTCCGTTCACTGTCGCCATTTTGTTCAGTTGAGTAGTTCTACTGCACCACAAACATGTTTACTGGATAATGATATAGCAATCTGCTTGCATGGTCCTCCATCTAAAGGGAATCTGAAAATAACAAAACCAGAAACGCCCTTGAATGTATGTACATGAATTTTATTGTTGTTTTTTTTTTTTTTTTTTTTTTACAAAATACAGGTTTATTAAACGAGCATTTTGTCAATATGCCACACAAGTAGTTGTCCTTAATCAATAATTGTGGAATTAATAGAATAGGAAAGCAGGCTAAAAATGCCCTTCACTTTTGATTGCATGTAATGATAAAATACATATACAATATGCAGTACCAAACGATTCCATCAGCACGTTACAATTGCAAAACCATACAATGTACAAAACGACATTTCTAAAAATAAATTTGACGTCGTTCAATATATTAGATTGGTTATGCATTACTAATTAAAAATTAGTCCTGAATTTCTTTCGCAAGTGGTTTATGATACACAGGCATTCGATAATGTAATATATGCTAGGCCTAACCTTAGCACGAATAAAAACCGCTGCAAAACATTGTGTATTGAACAGGTCTGTGATGATTTTGACAATAAAACACTTTTGACATTAAATGCTTAGAGTATTGCTAGCATGCTTATTTTTGTTCCCCTAAATTCAGGATTAATTTTACTAATTGATTACTTTTTCAGGTATTGAGACTGATAAATGTACAAAATTTGATTCGATATCTTTTATTGCTTAATTTCTTCACTTGATTTGTTCATGAAAGTCATAACAGAACAAACAGACATATACGTCAACACACAATGACCAAATCGAAACAAAAGTCCAACACGTACAGACAACAGGAACCAATAAGTCACCCAAACGGACAAAATATTACATACTAAAAAATACGATATCCCCCCAAAAAAGCTTAATCACCCCTTTAAATGAAAAATATGTCATGATTTCGCAGTTAATTTTCTCCGAGTAAATTGAGGTATCTCTGATCGAAAACCCTTTTTACCTGATTAACTAAACAGAACACTTCTATCCCGAATATTCAAATCTCACCATTTGAAACAATCTACGCACCACAAAATAATCTTCTAACTGCTTTCTTCTTTCCATATTATGTATTTTTAAGCATAAGATATGTATCATAACTGTGTTTGTTTCCATTGATTTTCAGTATGTAAATAACGATGTGTACTTATGCGTTTAAATATTTTGACCCCCAAGGCGCCTTCTTCCGGCTCAACAAATGTTAATAATATAAGTTAAAAAACATGTTTCAATATTGTTGTAAAATAAATAAGGTTTATATATATGTGTATTAATGCATATGATACCAACCATGGCCTACGTATGCTGTACAGAAGAATCAACACAACAATAACTAGAATTTTGTTTTTGTGAACAAAAACATATGTCTCCCCTTATTAGCCAATAGACAAACTTCGGTGTAAAAAATTAACACAGGGCCATATCTCTTTATATAGTGGGGCACGAGACCCTAATTTAGAATGCGACACTCCTACTTCCCAAGATACATTAAAACTATAGCAAGTTTGGTCAACGTAGGTGAAATAACATGGAAGTTATGCCGTTGACAAACTTCGGTATTGAAAATAAACAAAGGTCCATAACTCTGTATATAGTGGGGCACAAAACCTGATTTTAGTGCGAGAGATTCCACCTTCCCAATATACATAATATGGTAAGTTTGGTCAACGTAGTGCTCCGGACAAACTTCGGTATTTAAATTAAACAAAGGACTATAACTCTGTATATAGTGAAGCACGATACCTAATTCTAGTGCACTGCACACCTTCAGTGGGTGATTCATGCATACCTAAAGGTTCATCAAGAATCGTTAACGGTTTAAAAGGTATGGCCCGGACAAGTTGCGATAAGAAAAACCAGAAGAATAACCAGTACTATGTCTCTCTTCACTCGAAGGGGAGACATAATGTTAGTGTGAACGACCGACTGCGTAAACCATTATCATGTTAATTCAATATAATTTTCTACGCAGTATCTCCGCGACCGTTTTGCTCAAAATTAAGATAATACGATTAAAGATTAAAACTTTAAAAAATTGATATATGTGTTCAAAATAAGTTATTTCATCATTTGCACCTATTATTGTGTGTGTGTGTGTGATGTTTTTGACCAAATACAACATAACTAATTTAATGGTTATTCATCAAACATTTTAAAGCAGTATTTCACGGCGTGAATGCACCAATTTTAAATCCTAATTCTCTGATAGTTTACAGTACCTATGGTTACAAAAGGGGTTGGACAGATTTCCTTATCCTACAATAGCATGCCTTTTGTTCACTAGTAAATCACTTATTCACTTGCCTCTGCATTTTCCACACGATCAGGCCTTGATATAAGCGTTGTTTTCCCTGTTTATTTGATATGAGACGATATCCGAGTCGTTGAGAGGCGAAAAACTGACGTCCCCGGAAGTGTCGAGTTGTTCGGCACAATCATATTGCCTGTAGATTTAGGATTTCAATGTTCATCCAAGAAAAGGTAATCTTCGTGCAATGATCATACTTTGCTTTCCTGCAAAATCTATCTTTTTTAAATCCAACTTGAAATATATCCATCATTATAATCAACATTTCTGTGTTTAATTTGAACACAATAATCGAGCAAATCCCACACGAATTAATGTTTGGCGTCCTTATCCAGCTCAGAAATCGTTTGAAAAGAGTGTTCCTAAACAAGCTACATTATTCCAAAAGTGTTTTCTTTGCGGTTTGACGTTCTCGCAATAATCGGGGTCAAAGGAGGGCGGGCGCCTATGGCGACACCGCCTGAAAGAGAAAGAAGTTCCATAAAAAGAAAGAAGATAGGAGACGGAAAATATCTCTCATATATGGCAAATGGGGGCAGCAGATCACAAAACACGAATCGCCTCAATCGATCATGCAATGGGAAAGATCGTAGATAGGAAGTTGTCCTCTCTCGGCTTCGTACTGGGCAGACTTATCCTACTCACTTGTACCTTTTAAAACGAGAAGATCCACCCATAGGATACTCTATTTAAAGTGGAACAGTTTTAATAGTATGTTCCGATTTCGAACACATGCGTGATAATTACTTTCGAGTCCCGGATATGGAAACTCCTTTCAGTTCAGTGGATCCGAAAACATTTTTTATATATTTGAAAGACATCAGTTTATTCTATATACTCTGATGTCTTTTAACCCACCTAACCCTCTTTGATCTTATCTATATATCACACATTCCATATAATCTATTCATTATCTCTTCATTTTTGAACCCCTTTCATACTTCAATTATTTACACATACCATGCGAATGCTTTTGAAAATATACATTTTTATTTGTTTTATCTACGCTACTCAAATGTTTGTTCAAAAAAATTAATCACCATGGCCATAGGTGTCGATTGGCCGTTAAATACAAACAAACCTTTCTTAAACAATTCTTGTTTTTGCTATTTCTGGTCGAATCGTTCTGAAATTTCATACAAAGATTCCGTTACTTTTTAGTTGTTCATAATTTATTTTGAGACTGAAAATATAAAGTGATGGCTGCTAGGCAGCTAACCTGCATTTTGTAAGTTAAAACTTTTTAACCATATTTATAAAAAAATCCTGTCACAATTTGTTTAAAAATAAAGGGGCATTTAAAGCTCAACTTTCATGGTTCTTTCTTTAATGAAAAACAGATGGATTTCAAGAAATATTTATTTGATAAACTGGTGGGAATGTACATTTTGCATAACTAGGTGTTTTTAAGTATTCATCACAGAACTTGTTATTCTACTACAGTTTAAAAATGAGTTCTATGTGCAATTAAAATTAATCTTAACGTGTTACGACTTAAGTTTTTTTATCTGACAATAAATATGCTTTCTTAATTAATTTTACACTTTCAATTTTTTTTTTATTAGAAGCACCCAATGATCTTTGAGGAGAAATTAGATTACAAGCATTTGATTTGTTATCAAGAAATAGGATTTACCTATATTCCCCTACAGGATATGTGCCCTTTTCCCCCAGGATATAGGCGAAGTCCCATTTATTTATAAAGATGTGTGATCTCAGCCAAATTCTGAAGTTTAATTAATCTCTTAACTTGTCTTCTAGGAAAAGGAATTTACCTTTATTTTAGCAATTGGGCATCACCCACTACCAGTAGGGAGTACATACACATTGCTGTCGGGATTATGATGACCTTTTAAGGGTCATGTGCACTATGAGATATGTTGCATGAAAAAAATGCGAATTTTGCAGCATTAACATCGATCTCAAATCTGGCCTAATGGCTCTCGAAATGACCCAATTTCAATGCGATTATTTTACTGTAAACGGCATACACGTAGTTTAAACTATACAAAACGCACCGTTGATCTGAGAAATTATATTGCTTTGCTTCCAAACGATCGACAAAATCAACTGATCAAGCGATTTTACGACACAATTTGTATTAAAAATGCTTGTCGTTAAACACATTCAGACGCACTCAAATAATTACAATGTTTAAGTTATTCCCTGGATTTAAAATCGACAGAGTTTCAATTTTCACTTTTGTTGCAGAGGTGCACTTTGAAGATATAAGTATCGATGTTAATGTTACCAGAGCCAGTGAACTCCTTCCATTCGTCTCTGCCTGACAATGGCGTTATGCAAAACTCCTTCGTGATGTTATTCTTCAATTATTTGTTTTAAAATGCAGGGAAATGGAACTTGTGACTTGTGAATATGTAGTTACAGTCAATACATTGAAGCACCGTTTAGATTTATTATACAGCTCTCGGGATAATTGTACGTAACATCAAAGAACGGCGTCAAACGAGCGAAAGGTGTTAAGCCGGCAAATTGAAGATTGGATTATTGTTGTTGTTCATATCTGATCATGAACGCGTTGTTCGCGAGTATATCCTACTATTTCTATTTTAATTTCATATTGAAATGTAAAAATATATTACGACCTGATTTGAGACATTTGTCAGCTGTATTAAACTCGGTTGCCACTCTGTTGACGTCGTGACATCGTCGATTCAGACAATTGTTAAAATGTATGCTTTTCACGGATATCTCATGAGTTTACAGGCACAACATTAACTACCATATGCAAAAGACATTATGTACCCAAATGTGACCTTAAACAATATAAAACCAAAACTATCGAAGAAGGCGTAGAACATAATGCCTCGCTAGGCACTCATCTTCATATGGCCTTGGCTAGTGTTAGAACGTTAAACCCCATACAAACATAAACATCCTATTAAGTGGAAACGGTATATTTATGGATAAGAAACTAATGCGATAGCCGATGCGACTTTAATATGGATGGCGTTGTTTTAGAGGGTTTCAAATCCTATAAGTACCTCAGATCATTTAGCGACGTATACGTGTATGTGACTGGAGACAGGGTATGTCAGGTCTCATTATACTGACAGCTAAAAGAAATGTGTCTCCGGGTACAGTATCAAAACGCAAATTCCCGAAACTGTCGGGGTTCCCATATTTATCGCCTCTTACAACATATATGTACAGTGGGTAACAGCAGGTGTATTCTTTTTCAATCCCTGACCTGCGGGAGGGAGTTCGAAATGAAATATGTATAATGAAGAGCAAGGGCAACCGATACCATTGAGACAGATCGATCTAGTTATGCTTGATTTATACTAGCGTTGACAGGATGGATTATTGGTGAACTAGGGGGAAAAGGGCGATTTCAGCGTCCACGCTTTGCCAATGGTCAATCGTTCCACCGTCGCTTCATCCATTTTTCAAATGTTGATGTTTATCAATATCTAACATGCGGTATCATAGTATGATACAGTGGGTCTATTCCTCTCCTATTTTCAAGTCTCGGACAATCATGACTTCCCTGACAGATGTCGACTGCTAAAGATTATGCTAACACATATACATACACACTCACACAACACACCTGGAGGCACGTCCTCTAATAGGATTTAAAACAAAATAAGAACCTAAAACCAAATATTTATTCGGAGAAGCATCCTTACAACAAATAAGGTAAAAAACTAGAAATATGTCAGAATGACATGAAAGTCACCCCATCATTCTGTATATGATCATTTTCCGATAAATCATTGACCAAGCTACAACGGATATATTTCCACCTGTCAATCAAAATGGTAAACAAT
>JAUMHH010223633.1:0-12047 GCA_032359455.1 Chlamys rubida
GCTGATAACCCTGGAAACAAATTGTATACCAACCAGCTGATAACTCTGGAAACAAATTGTATACCAACCAGCTGATAACCCTGGAAACAAATTGTATACCAACCAGCTGATAACCCTGGTAACAAATTTTACACCAAATCAGCTGATAACCCTGGAAACATGTTAACGTACACAACCCCTGATATCCTGGGTAAGGTACATGAACCAGCTAATAAACTTGGTTAGTTACATGTATATGTACCTTAACCAGCTGATAACCTGGGTTAGTTACATGTATACGTACCTTAACCAGCTGATAACCCTGGTAACACCTGATAACCTGGGTTAGATAAATGTATATGTACCTTAACCAGCTGATAACCCTGGTACTAACACCTGATAACCTGGGTTAGTTACATGTATATGTACCTTAACCAGCTGATAACCCTGGTACTAACACCTGATAACCTGGGTTAGATACATGTATATGTACCTTAACCAGCTGCTAACCTGGGTTAGGTACATGTATATGTACCTTAACCAGCTGATAACCTGGGTTAGTTACATGTATATGTACCTTAACCAGCTGATAACCCTGGTAACACCTGATAACCTGGGTTAGTTACATGTATATTTACCTTAACCAGCTGATAACCCTGGTAACACCTGATAACCTGGGTTAGTTACATGTAAATCTACCTTAACCAGCTGATAACCTTGATAACAAGCTCAATTAACAAGTTATTGCTGGTAATGTCCAACTTCAAACGATTGTTCCTGTTAATTTTACTGTATAACCAAATAAATGAATATTTCATTATTTTATATTACCATACTATATACTGGTGTTATAAAAATGATTAAGTAATAATATAGGTCATAATCCCAATTCCACCCAATCAACCAATTAACAAACACCAGATTCTCAATGATTTGGTCATAATCATACAAAGAACTACTATTTATTTGGACATTTAAAACATTTGAATAAAAATATGTGGTATAAGAATATTTTTCAGATAAATGAAACACATACCAATATATCAGGAAATCAGTTATAAAGAATCAGCTGTCTGGATATGAATGAGTTTTCAGAATTAGCATACAGTCTAAGTTAACAGGGAGGTTCTGAAGTTGATTCTTGAAAATATATATTTTTTTTTCTGATGCAATTAAACGTGTAGAAATGGAGAAATCCATCCCAGCAAACAGGTGGCTTAACACATACATCTGGTGATGTAATTTTGACAACATACAAATATTTAAAATTCAATAGATTTTATCTAATGTTACAACAATTTACAAAGAAAACTTTATAAAACACTACAAAGAAAGCTATCTAATCTGACAATAGGATCTTGTTATAGAAATATGATATCACTGTGTGACAGGAAATTCAAAATGTCTCTGTCAAAATTAAATTATGATCAGATTCTAGTGTTGTGTTTGTAATCATTGAGATCTAATTGCATAATTGTAAGAAAATAAAAAAGGGATTACATTCACAATGATATATCCTATAATCCTTTACTATCATTAGGTTATCAAATACTGAGTTATACACTGATGTTTGTAGGATTTTTTAAGGCTAGTCCTGAATATCATTTTCAAAATATTGACAAGTCCCAATTTACTTAGAGATGTAGTCGGTTCTCCAATTGAGGGCGAGTCCGATAGGAAAAAGCGTGAGTCTAGGACCGAAATTTCTGTCCAAAAAATCACAGACAACTTGACAGGTATATTATGGAATAGACATCAGTATATAATATATATATATATATATTATTTCATTTTTTATTTATTTTTTAAACTGACTTATGCATGATTAACTTTAAATCAAACCCCTCATAGGTTTCTTAGTTTGCTAAATACTGAAACTGTATTGCACAAAAAATTAAACTACAATGTATATGCAAATATATTTGTAAATATCAAAATAATTCATTTGTTCTTTTCAAGTGTCATATAACATCAGGTCCATTTCTTATAGATACACAGAATAGACAGGTTTCATAAAATAAGAGTTTTGACAAAAGAATGGACTAGTTTTAGTTTAAAAGCTTGGTTTTCTTGGAGTAACTTGTAGTACTATAATATAAGTACCCATATAATTGTCAGCTTCTGTAAGACTGAGTAAACCCCTGAACTGTCTCCTTGACCCTGACTTTGGAACTTTATTGTGATGTGATGAGGTTACAGGTGGTTAAGATTGCTCCCCCTCCCTGCCCAACACATGTACAGCTAGCCCTCCAGTAATCTACTCTAGGAGCAGCTACCTCCAGACCTCAGCATGTGTATGTGTGTGATGCTTTACCATGTCAACTCTTCACCGATATTTAAATCTCTTTGTACATAAGGTCTTGTTTATATACTTGTGTATGTACATACAACATTTATAACATACCCTCAGGTGAATAACTAGCCCGTCAAATATTCAACACAAGTTCAAAGTGATGTAGTGTAAAATGAACTATTTTTTAAATGTTAAGAAAAACTTTTATAAACTTACCTTTGCTTGAAAGTGTATTCCATGTTGGAAAGCGTCCTCGTTATGAAGAGGGATCCGGGTGTCATAACCATCCTCCGAAACAAGGTCATAATGTCGCTTGGATAACATTTTTATCCCTCATACAACTTTCCCATGCCACCCCATCAATCACAAGCTATGTTTGGTGGCGGGGATGATGGTGAATGGAGTCGGCCATTACTCGTGGTTTGTAAATGGTGTAAATACACTACTACCACTGACAAGTATCACACAAGCGGTGTATAGTGGCGATATCTCACTGCCTCAGCTGCTACAGTTAGTAGTCGGGGTACAGTGGCTGGCCACACTCTCTCTGTGAGCACCAGGATCACACCCTTGTGTGTGGGAGACAGGACACCTAGCGCTGGGTGTGACAGTACTCCTGACTACTCCAGTAAGATAAGGTTGGTAATTAGTAATCGGCTATTACATGGTCAACTTTACTCAGAAAATAAGACTGGTTATTCAGTTCATGTGGTACTCTGCTAACTTAGTGGATACAATTGGTACTCCAATTCCTTAGTACCTGTGAACTAGCACTATAGTATTCGGCTTACTTGGTACTCGGCTATCTTAGTTATCTTCTACTCAGGTGATTAATATTGGTACTCTAATTTCTTGGTACTCAGGGTACTGTCACTGTATACAATTGATACTCTAGTAGATCAGAAGGGTGGTCATACATCACTTCCTTGATACTCCATCTGTACTGGCAGTAGATAGATATGATAGGTCCTCAGGATAAAACTGTGTACTATTGAACTACTACGGTGATTACTTGGTATTCTGTACTCTGACTGATACTCGTAACACAGGTAGTTTAGGTACTGATCAATAACTCTGATACACTATAGTACTCACTACATCTCTGTAGTACCCGACCTGGTATACGTTACTGGGACGTAAATGTGAACCAATTACTCTGTAAATGTGGAAGTAGTACTCTGCGTACCTGTATCAACACTAGACTGGTACTCACAAAAGAAAAGTGTACTAAAAGCACTATAGTACTCACTTTTCATTAATATATTTATAAATTCTGTGTTTCGAAACTTGAATCACAAACTTTATACACTGATGTGACGAGAGTAAAATAACCTCCGGCTATTGTCGCAGATTCCTATAAAGTCCTATTGTAAAGCAACAATGAATCCAACTTGACAAGGAATGCCTTTTCATATATAGCCTCTAACTGATACCTAAACACTACCAGTACACTGGTTCCGTGATACTGTGATGTTCCCGACCTTACGTGATACTGTGATGTTCCCGACCTTACTTGGAGACCTTACTTGGAGACCGTTAATAGCCGCTACAGTACCTAGTAACAACACTATACACTGTTATGTCTGTGCGACAGTCTTTGATCTCTCTGGTACATGCACTGGTTCTGATGCTATTGCACTGCAAGCACAGTCATATGACAAATCAATTTTTCATTTGTCAAAGCAGGGCGACATGTTGACAGGTCTCACTATCCAACACCATCTTTAGCAAGTGCCTCTGATACACATGGCGATTAAATGTTCGGTTAAATCCTGCAGGTTCTTCTACCTCTTCCTTGTACTAAACTGAATAGACAAATGGAGACTACGTTTCGAAACGGTCTAACATAGTTAGTAGGGCATAGAAAAGTCTTTGCTGTATAGTTGATGAAGAATTCCTGAAAGATGAAATAAAGAAAATCTGTAAATAAAAATTGTCTCAATTTTCTATGCTATTGTGCCATTTTTTCTAGTTTTCAAGTAACACAATAAAATGTTGTAGAAACTATATTTTGATACTGTTAGGAAAATGGTAAGATGTTTCATTTGTGATTTAAGGATATAAGCTACTTAACGCATGATATCAGCTAGCTAGCTAGCTGTAATCTGTGTCAGAGTCGTCTCCCTTAATGTTTAAATCCAGTTCAAATTGAATGTAGCTTTTGGAAAACGAGATATATCTATTATATATTACAGTAAGTTAGTATATACAATGTACCTTCAAGTCATCTAGCTATTTTGCATTTTTTTTTAATAAAATGAAAAACTAAGATTAACTAAAATTTTCATCCGATGTAAATGTAAGTACCCTAATAATTAACTGTGACGAAAAAAACCGAAATGACAGCAGGGCGGTAATATTCAGTGAGATAAACCATGTGTTTTTCTTAAATATCGAATGACCTGAAGCATCATTCTAGTCAAAGACGTGTGTCTCAAAAAATGTTAATTTTGCTGTCTGCAGATCACGAACATGCCATTTAACTCACACCCAACTTAGCACTTTTTGAACAGATGACATTTCAGGTGTAAGGTAACAGTATCCCTGTGGACCACTATACTAGCAATGGTGAAAGACAGGAAGTTATCTGGGACAACTTCTACTGGTAAATGTAGCTATACACAAAGCCATTGACCTTTACTTCATTCATGCCTAGATGTGATTTACATCTCCTGCAGATTTTATTGGTACAATAAATCTTATAACTTTACTTTTGAATGATAAATTGCATATCATTAGTATCTTTATAGGAAATATTCCAAATCATAATAGTCTTTTCATAGAAAATATAAACTCAGTTATGAACAATTTTATTGGTAATATTTTACCTCACAATTTTTATCTTTAAGACAATATAACCTGGAGGCATGGATATACAATTAAAGGCAGTACCATGGAAAGGAGGTCATTAAAGCAGGTTTCTTATCCCCAAGGGTTGTAAGCTGTACACGGGCCATGATGTTTCTCTACATAGATACAGGATAAGACAACACTACACATGTACAGAAATAGGTGTACTATTTAGGATTGACCTGTGTACAAGTTAATGCACAAAGTTAATACACTAACTTTAGTTACATTTAAGTTAACTGACATAAATAGGCATATAACAGTTATGATGAAATTGTTAGACTTAAACCTTAGCTGTACTGCTCAAACTACAGTCTACATACTTACCTCAGGAGTATTCATAATTGGAGCTTTACGTGCTAATTGAAAGTGCTAAATTGATTGACATAAAATGTTTACATGTTACAGACAGAAAGCAGTGCCAAGTCATATGTGTAAATTGAAAACTGTCATTGATGAACAAAAGTATACCAATAAAGTACAGTGTTTTTTAAACAATTTAGTGTGTTTGATACCAGTTTCTTTTGAAGAAGATGTCACTGTTGATATTTATGACAAATTTAGATATTCCTAGATACTGATCTAATAATTATGACACTCGGTAAATTTCAAAAAGTAAGTTATTTCTAAAACTTAGCATGCATCAGTATTGTATTTATTAAGTACAGGAAACCTTCTGCAAGTTAGTACAAATGCTGCTTCTTTTTGTCTTGACATACATTTTGAAATTTGAAAAAAAAAAATAAGAATTGAGATCAGTGAATGTCACTTACCACCTACAGATCCTGATGTGATGACCTTTTAAGAATCCCTCGAGTTTCTCATTGCAAAAGCCAGTCCTACATGATGGTGTGAGGCGAGCATCAGAGATAAAATTCCAGCACTCCTAAAATTCCATTGTTAACAGGATCTTGATGGATCGATGAGAATGGCCGATAGCTGGAAAGGAAAATCAAATTCTTAGATAAATTGATTAGAAGTTTTACAAGTATAATTCAGTATACCTCCCCAGTATCCCCCAGCCTGTGTTGTCTGGACCTGAACATGAACTCTCCCCGTACTGAGATATATATCTTGCTGACTTTACGAACATAAACTATACCTACAGATCTTGTCTTTTAAGATTTTATATTTTTTTATATTGGCCTTTCCTCTACAGTGCATATGAATACAATAGAGCCTGATGTTAAAAAAGTTTTACTTAACATTTCTTAACCCTTTCTCCACTGTAGACCATAATGGACTCACCCAGATCAATGCCTGGTAGAGTCTACTTAAGTTACATAGGGGTGAAAGGGTTAATGATATAAGGGGAGAACAGTGACAGTCACAAAGTGGGTTACACTAGGTAGTCTTGTACCTTAACCTACTACCTGTCAATAAGAGCAAGTCAGTCCGTACACAATAGTATGTTGGTTACCAACAACACAGTCAGAATTGTCATTACGGATGTATACTTTATGATGCATTGCATATATATTTGCAAACCTTTCAAATTTTTCACATTGAGAAACTGACAAAATTGCAAACGTCTGCAAATTACTTACAATGGTCTTTATCTAACTTTATACACTGTATTGTAATGCCGTAAGATGTTCTAGGCCATAAATCAATTGAATTTCAGCAAAAAGCAAGAAGCAAAGAGTTTGTTTCAAAACTAAATATAAGGATGAAAAATCTGACATTTTCCTCCAAAATTCTGGGATTTAAGTATGACATCGACAGTGAATAATAACACCCTGACCAGCAGTATCTGACAGCAACCTCAAATCACACTAAGGCAAGCGACTTTCAACACACAAGGAAACAGGAAAAACATACGACTGATCATCTACATATAACAATCTTAGTTTTATTCAATAAGTTAATAAAAGAGAAAACTTCCTGGAAAATATTCCCAGGTGTTAAAAATACTGCACAACACTATTTATAGTCTGCATACCCCTAATTAACTATAAAAAAAGGCAACTTTCTCTATAGGAAGGGCAACTTGTTTATAGAAATTGTATAAAGCTATCTTTTTTCAGGCTATAAATGTAGCAAAAATAACATTTCAGACCAACATAAGTGCAATACAGTACATCGCTAACAGTGTGAAATTCCACCGAGTCTAAATCACTAAAATTCACAGCTGTATTCAGTGATTTAATACATGCACAATACAATGACAAATGTGTTCACCGACAAAACGATATACCCAAGGATACCAAAGAGACTGCCAGAGTACCGATATCTACTTTTAAAACTGACACCTTTTTATGCAAGAAAGACTTTCTTTCAAGATAATGATACTCAAATGTTACATCGAAAATACAGAATTTAAGTTTAAGGGTACTTCTGCACAAGGTATAACCATGAAGAAAAGTTCCACTCCAATTTAGTTGTTTTCTTGCACTTGGATTATTCTCCCTTGTATTTAGAAGATAAAGCAACCAAAAAGAACTGTTCTGGCTCTGAGTTACCTCCCTTTTCAAGATATTCATATTTCATTTTAATACTCAGTGCTTTTACAATTTCTGGAAAGCAACATTGGTAGAGGGTCACAAAGACCAGCAGCTGATTGGTATGGATATATTGGTCTCAAGTTTGACTGCTGAAATTTCTGTTTGGGTTTTTGTTTCCAAACACTCAAATTTTCAACAACTGCAATAGCAACACTTAATAAGTCAGAATATATTTGTGAAAAAATGGTAAAATGAAATATTTCATAAAGTGCCAATTGTAGAAATATATTTTAACTTGATGATGCTCTTCAATCTAAATACTGAGCATTGACATTTGAGTGATATAATAGGACATATAAATTGCTGACATAGACCTTTGATTGTATACCAGCTACAAGCCACTGTGCAATCAATTCACTTCCAAAATCTTTCCCCAGATATATTTATGTATACAATGTATAAGGTAATCCATGACTTACAATCACGTTTCATACGATAATTGCATAAGTGGTCCATCATTAGCCCCATGAGGCTAATCAATGGGAAGTCCAATCAATAGAAAGCAATCTTCTAATTACAACATGCTTATAGTGATAACATTATAACAATCAATATCCTTCACACAACCAAATCAGTCATAGCCATATAATGATTCATTTACATATATATGAACCTGAATATTGTTATATATTATATATAACCCTAAAAAAATGTATTTAGCTTCAAAAGTTAAATAACCTGGATTCAATGATGAATGACATTTGTATAGCAACAACAGTAAAACCTAGTAATCGGGGCATACACTTCCCAGAGTGGTGTACCTATTTTTACAGCTGGGTTGACTGGAACTGCATTATACCATAGGTTAAAATTTGTTTATTCCATTAAAAATTTTAACTTATGTTTTTTACTGTTATGAATTCCATACATCTACTAATCAAAGTCTCTGATGCAATACTTATACTATATATAAAACTGATATATTACTTATACTATATCTAAAATTGATACAGTATATTACTTATACTATATCTAAAACTGACATAATACTTACACTATATCTAAAACTGATATAATACTTATTCTATGTATAAAATTGATATATTACTTATACTATATATAAAACTGATATAATACTTACACAGTATTTTTTTAACTGAAATAATACTAATGTACCATACATGTTACTGGTATACTGTAATGCTTACATTTATAAAACTGATATATTACTTATACTACAATGTTTGTATAAAACTGATATATAACTTATAATATACTATACATAAAACTGATGCATTACTTATACAATGTATAAAGCTGACGAGTAGAAATCCAGGTAAGATCGGCTGTGTTACTGTGTAGGTACGCAGGGTACTACTTTTATTTAGTAAATATTGTATGATTTTCCCTATCTGCAGCCCTTCATTTATCTTTTTCTGGAGGCTTTTATTTTATAAATTTAATCAGGAAATAATCAATGACTGAGAAAAGAACCCCTGACATGATATGGCTCTTTTGGTTTAAAAGCAAATTAAATCCTAATTGGAATTACATAATATTATACTAGAAAATTATCAATATATGTTGCTCTTTGTACCAGACCTGCATACACTATACAATCAATAGGTAGTCAGTAGAGATAGTTGTCATACCATACATACCTTGAAGCTAATTGCTGCTCAGATTCTGTCAGTCAAACTATACAATTTTACACAAAAGATTTTTTTTTTTCTGTCTTATTTGAAATGAAACGTTCAAATATTCATAAATGTACCCAATTTGAAAAAGGATAATATGTCCAATGAATGCACCATGAAATAAATCCTATACATAGGGTACTAAATATTGTTAGATGTCCATAATGTATTGAAGGCTTTAGATACAAATTTACACACTTGACAAGATAAAACCTCGTAATTGAATTACAATGCTTTTGTATAACATCTTTAAATTGAATTACACTTAATTTACCTTAACAAAACCTTGATGTCCCTGGTGTAACACTGCCACAAGTTTTGTGTAGGAATGTGGATCCATAACTGCAATCCAATACTCTCGGTGTGTTACAAAATCTATGGAAGGCAGCACACTGCAGGGAAACCTAGCCCCGATTTTGACAGCACACAGAGACAAAGAAAGACTGGACTTTCCTCATTGTTGCCGGAGATATGCTGGAGATATAGTGACAAGGGAACAACCTTATCCCTTCTCGGGAACTTCCACAACGAAAACCACTACCAAACAGATCCTTGCAGTAACACAAGGACACTGGTGGGCTAGCCCAGTTACACATGGACACTGGTGGGCCAGGAATTCCTACCAAATGTATTACTGACCTGGCAATAGGCTATCATTGCCGGGGAACACCAGTAACAGGTCAACAGCATATCAGGGGCTAATTGCCTTCAGCCAGGGACAAAGATGTATACCGACACACATGTATAATATAAACAGTATAGCTCCCTCCCTTACTGATCCCCCTCCCCAACATACGGATTCCCCTCACAAGTTTAACCCCCTCCCCAACTACTGACCCCTCACCCAATTTACATCAACATGCCTCTGATTACAGGCAATACAACAAGTATGTATGACAGAGAATAATCTCAAAATTCTATTAATAAGATCAAAATTACCTACAGTTTACTCTGACCAAGCAGACTACTTTGTCCTCCACCAGTAATGCCACTGAACGTGAAAGTCTGAAGCTGAATTATTAAGTATTTATTTGAAAAGATGCTTTACGCCACCAAACATATATACAGATACATATTTTTAAGTTTCATCACACTGCTAACTCAAAAGTGATCCCACAGATGACATTTTAAATGTATCTGCCATGTTCAGTGGGTATTATTGATGAATGACCTGTCTCCGACAGAAGACATCAGGTGGGGTGCCACGTGAGGTACAGAAACACTCACCCTTCCAGAGTAGTCAGATCTCGGTCTCATCTTGTTTTGTAGGGTGTTCAACTTTACTTTTGTTTTGTAGGGTGTTAAACTTTACTTTTGTTTAGGTGGCATCTTGAATTTTGTTGTTGACTTTTCATATTTACTTTTAGTTACTTCTGTCATTGTGTGTTGCCCCTATGATATCTTTTTTTCTTCATTTTTACACCCATCCCAAATCCTACTTCCTTCCCTCCATCCCAACCCCACCCAACTAAGCCCTTCCCTCTACCCCAAAAGCTATCTAAGCCCGTCCCTCTACCCCGAAAGCTATCTAAGCCCGTCCCTCGACCCCTATCTAACCCCGTCCCACTACCCATATCTGAGCCCTTCCCTCTACCCCTATAGCTATCTAAGCCCTTCCCTCTACCCATATCTAAGCCCTTCCCTCTACCCCTATCTAAGCCCTTCCCTCTACCCCTATCCTAAATGCATCCTTCATTATCTACACCTTCTTCCCCACCCCATCATGACATTTTTATTTTCAACATTAGATAAGGTGGACCGCCCCCACCCCTCCAACAGAAAATCCTATGTGTATGGGTGTATGGATAAGATACATCATTGTACTAAACTTAGCACTGTAAAAGGACTTTAATACTTCCATTCATGTTCACCGACTTCATTATAAGAAGGCAATTTTACGAGGACAAATCAACAATATACTATAAAATATATATTCTAGGGCTATTATTACATCCTGAAATACATTCAATATCTTATACATATTGTATGTCTTTCATGTAACGTTACATATCTTATATGTAACACACACTACATCCCAATTAAAATTGTACTTCATTTTCTATTTGGTTTTCAAATATTTATAAATTTTATAAAGTACTTATTTTACAGGTAGGTTTTGAACACTAATAATAACTTTTAACAGGTGTGCTACAAAAGTACATACATAGGTATGGTGTGTTTTGCTTGGCAAATGTTAAGAGTGATATAAATAAAATAGGCTAGCATCAGTTGAGTTTAGATGTAGATGCTGAGAAAACATCGGAAACAGAATATTGAGTTTACAGCTATATGTGAAAATTTCCGCAGTGGTAAGACCCCCTGCGATGGAATGAAACGATAAAATAAATTGTATGGGTGCTGTGAAGGAAATACAAATTTTTACAGAACCAGCAGTTCGTAACGAATGGCAGAGTCTCTATACTCTCAGTAGGAATATTTTTCAATGTCTCCAGCGATATTCTATTTATGGATTGATTTTTTACAGATCTCCCTGCCACTAGGGGGCAGGCCATGTGGCAACAGAGATAATAAAGTACCGAAAGTTCAGAGGTAGAATCAAGTCAGAATACAAACTCTTGCCACTAGGGGCCAGGGGAATTAGGTCACAGCAGAAATTATAAATATTCTTTTCAGAACAAAAAGACAGATTCCAGAAAGGAAATCATGTCGGAGCTCAAAGGTCAAATTTCCTCTCCTGACTCAAACAAAGGTCAATGAGGTCAAATCTGAACCCTTTTCATTTGCAGGTTCATCCATGTGATTTTGGAGTTTGGAGGAGATTAT
>JAUMHH010223644.1:0-12047 GCA_032359455.1 Chlamys rubida
TGGGATATTTAAACAAACATATCAAAATATATGTTTCGTGCATATATTTAGTTAATTAATTATCTACTGCTCATTAAACAAAGCGGTCACAGAGGGGGAACTACTTGAGTACAAATACTTGTGTAGGGCTGCTTCTACTTTTTACAAAACGGCGTTTGGTCGCCGCGACAAAGCCAAAAGATGAACAATCAAAGTGGCCTTGATCAGTTCCCATACTTGTGTTGCATATTAACGGTCTACTTCTTAGGAGAGTACGTATACACTTCCTAATATCAGGGACAGTATCTAGTTTAGTTTTTATGTTCTTTATAGAGAACAATAAAAACATAATTTTTGTGTTGGGTCAAAGAATTTTAGAAAATTCAAGTAATATTTGGGGTTCACTGAACTTTGAATTATTGCATATTTTGGAGTCACATGGTTTTTGAGAATTTCAGATTTGTGAGTATCATTTGATATTTGGGATTCACATTTGTGATTCACATTCGGGAGACACATAGGTTAGGAGCGTCCTTCTGATGTACGTAAAAAATATGGGCACATATATTACACAAACCGGTTTTAATGATCAGAACTGTCTCTATTTCAAAACGTGCGGTCACTGGCTGCCCTCATCTTCTAAAGTCAAAAGTAATATATGTACACATATCCACAAAGTATTTTAAATTAAAAACATTATTTCTAAAACACCGTTCTATATATTATTTCAGTGTCATTTTTATCTCGTTGATCAAAACTCAGTATTCTGATAGCCAAGTCTTCACGATACGTTGCAATACTGAAAATATCATGAACACACTGTTTCATTTATTGTAAACTTTTCACTCGAAAAGTAAGGAGCAAAATGGTTTGTTGACGATAGCCACATGCTAATATACTTTAATATACAACATGAAACACATATAAATTTAAACAGGGAAAAATCTATTTTAAGAATCAAACGCAATATATAGATGAAATGATATCCAGCGATATATTGCTATATATACTGATGTATCATGATACCAATTGCAGAGAAAAGCATTGCGATACATGTATATCGGTATTTTAATAGTTTGAAGGGTAAATAAAATCCAGCCTCCTGTATAGAAAAAAGTTAACCTGTCCCCGGGGTAAAACGCTGTCTCGATAGTGGGATAACCCCAGTTTACCCCTAAAACGCTGTCTCGATAGTGGGATAACCCCAGTTTACCCCTAAATGCCAATAAACGTTACTGATGGTACAAAAAATATCAACAAAGACCATCTTAATCGCATTATTTCAGTATGATTATGCGAGAAACTCGTTTTTCCGGCGTTTTTCGTTAGGACTAACAAAGATCAGCTATATATAAAACGGAACCTCTTTAATTCGAAATGTTTGTGAAAAAGATCTGTAACTTTCAATAAAGAGGCTGTTGACACAATGTTAAATTCTGCCAGAAAGAATCGTATGGCCAATTACTGATCATGATTAAAAATCTAAGAAATGAGATCAACATAAAAAAGAACACAGAATCGAATGAGAAAATGAGATAATGTAAAAGACTTAGAGTACGTCACTGTGTATTCCGTATTTATAGTAACAAAATATTTGAACATGAGATGCAGTGAAATTTGGCAATTATATACATATAAATTAAAGTATTCCCAGTTTGCACGGATTTAAGAAGGGGGCAAAACAACAGACAAGTGATTCAGTTTCAGTATGCAATACTCCAGATAGTGAAGTTCCGGGCGAACGGAATTCGATTTAACGAGGCTGCACGCTACTGGTACACAAAGGTTTTGTTATTAAAAATATTTGATGTGGTATTTCATGAATATTAAATAAAACTTGGTAATTAATCGAAAAGTAATTTCATAATGTTTAAATGTCTTGTTTTTAATATCTGAAAAATGTGTTGATCATGCAGAATGTTACGTGTGCACGTGCAAGAACACAGATGCAGATGGTGTTTATTTTAATGACGCACAAACAAATTACATATTATATAGAAAATAAACAAATACAGAAAATACAGGGGGTCAGATTTCATGTTATTAACAAGACCTTAAAAAGTTGGAGAGGTCAAACGTACTTTAGTGGTTTGATCATCCCAAACAACATCCACGTCCATTTGCGTGCAGATATTTTTTTTCCAAAATGATAATCGTGGAAAACAAATATCAAAAACGTGTAGTGTATATAAGTACATGTATATAGAATATCATTCCGGATAATAAAAACAATTCCGGATAATATAATGCAGTTCCAGAAAGAATACATATAATAATTCCTGATTATAGAATAAAATTTCAGATAATTGTCCCTAGCAAGTAATTCGATTCCGGAATGAAAGATTTCGGATAGTGAATTATCCGGAGCGGAAGAGTCCGGATTATCGGGGAACCATTTTTTTTATTTATCGCCAACAATAAATGAACGGGACGAAAGTTCACAGGAGTAGGCAGGGGGTTAGGCTGGGGAAGGGAGGGTAATTATGTGAAAGGGAACACATCGACCTAGAATTCGGGGTCGGGGATTAGGGAAGTCGGACACCAAGGGGTGACCGCATAGTGTCGTTATCGGGGAGGGGAGAAATGAGGGGGTGACAGGGCGACCTAGTTTTCCTGCTATACTGATGGGTAGGGAAGGGGTGAGACGAAGGGGGATCGGAGGGTGCGGGGGGATAGGGAGTGGGGAAGTTCCTGACACTCGTATCACACCACGGTCATTAGGGAATCGAGGCATTCTAGTAATGGATTCCTTTCTGATAAGGGGCCGACAGGGCGTTGATGTAAAGTTTCCATATCGTTTCATAGGGTTACTCTGACTAATTTGTCTCTGTCCCCTCCGCCTATAACCCCAAACGTGACAATGTCGGCAGAATTATAAACTCCGCCGATTTAATTGCCGCGCGATGAGTGTGCGGCCGTAAATATTTACATCTCGGCTGTGGAAGTGTCCGGCTTGACCCTTTAGCGCCAATAAATGAAGATCCATACTGCATCAAACGGCCGTTACAATGTTCACACGGACTGTAAAGCACACTTTTCAGGAACTGTACAATCAATGGAAACTTGTATATGTCAATATTCAAAAGTTTAAGTTTCTATCCTGGCTTTCTGCGGAAACGAACGCCTGTCCATCTGTCTGTTACGTCCGTCCATGCTGAGTTTGTTAATAGTGAACAGCTATCGCGTGTATTATTGAATGAAAATTGAATACAAATTAGTAATTGTCAGTATTTGTAATAAAGTATTTACATTCAATAAGAATAGTTTGTTTAAAATATTTTTTGGATTAAAATGATTCATGCCGAATTTATCATGAAAGATTTAAAGAAACATGACTCGACTGTTCAGTGGTATCCAACCATATAGTTCCCGTATTATTCAAAGAGAAAAAAAAGTATACTAACGTATACATAAAATGCAGTCATGCTCTGAGTATGGGATTACGACGTGTATACCAAACGTTTAAACTGTTTTCCCGAATTGAATCCCCGAATTTAAAAGAAAGACAAATACGTCGATTTTTATCGTCTAGAATTGTACTTTTGGTCTGTACCGGGATAAATAAAACATAATGGTTCAAGTTTGAGGCTGGCTTACGCCGGATTTTTTTCAGTTGCACAGTCGATATGCAAATTTGTCACATTGAAAGTGGAACGGCGCGCTAACCTTTTTAATAACAATGCATTGATTCTGTGTATGTCTCCGTGCCGAGAAACAGTAATTATACCCACTCAAATTTCGGCATTCACTAAATATGTCCAACGCTTTATCGTCAATAACTATGTATTATTAAAATGATCACTTTCCCATTGAACGTGAGGTCGTTTTCCTATTTGGTGAATAATAACTAGAAATCCGAAATCGAATATCGAGAAATGACTGATGAAAGATAAACGTTCCTCACGCAGGCAGTGTGATTACATGGCGGCCGAAGCGTAATTTTCTTATTTTCTTTTGCTTGCCTTTATTTACATTGGGGCCCTACTTATCAGTGTCCGAATGTCGAGGAATGAGGTTTTATCATTTTTAATATTTCAACTTTCCATCAAAAGTGACAGGACTAATAAACGTCCATTCATGGCCATTTATTTAGAGACTATAGCGCCAAACAACCTCGCTATCACAATGGTTGTCAATCGTTTTCCGGGACGAACATCGGCTGCCGATTTAGGAAATTTCCCGCCCTTTGTTTCCCTCCATTAATTCGAGGAGATGTGTTTGGAAAGACAATATGGCGGGTTGTGTGTGGGTTATATGCAATAGTGTCAACGATCGAGCAGGGGAAGTGTAATTACTTGAGGGATATTGTACTGGGGAAATTATTCGTCCCTTCGTACTTCTTTCTCTCTGTATCATTCGAAATAATTACAACGCTCACCGTCCGATTTTCTCTTCTACTGAATGTATCAAATAAAGGAGTTTTTCTCCCCTAATATCTCTATCTTTGAAACACCACGGGCGGTTTTCAATCCTTTCTCTTCCTATCGTTGATATAATACTGTGCATTCAAGTTCCATACCTTCTCTTTCCATGTCGTGTATTTTTCTTTTCCGCCTTTTCTCTGTCTGTTCATTGCTATGTACCGTATATATAAGAGATTTTTTTTGTTAGATTTTTATATACAAAAATTATCATATTACAGTTTTTGTTTTCCATTTCTGTTATAGTGATCATACGAGCGTCGCCATGGTAACAAATGTGCTTTGTTGCGGACGTTGCCCATAAAATATCTAGACAATATAAAAGCGTTGGAACTCTGCTGTGCTGTCCGACCAGGGTTCGACTCCCGGAATCAGGGACTTGGTTAGCATTTTTAATATGCGCTTGAAACTATTGTCAAGTCATATACATCATAGATATATCGTTGGCGTTGCTGCAAACTGTTTATTTATTTTTATATTTACGGTCCTTTCAAAAGTCAAGACCATTTGACGACGAGGGATTGTACATTCATAATATATTATCTACTATCATAAAAATATTATATAAAATCTGCGAGCATAGATGAAATATACTCTCTAAACCATGTCACAATGTACATTTTTTACTCGTTATTTTTTGGTGAGTCTCATTTAGATTTAAATGTCCCAATTTTTTGTTTTGATTTCTGAATTTCGTTTCAGCTAATCGGCAGACTTAGCAACATTCATTAGCTGTTAACTTATGGGTCATCTCAAACGTGTGAGTAGGGGTTTTCTCAAAACTATTTTTCAACTGATTACGTTGTCATTTTAGGGAACATTGAAGAAAAATCCTGTTTGTTTGTATCTGATATTTAGTGTATTATGTAACTGTCACGATTGTTGTTGTCTAGAAATATTTGAAAAGGATCAAGTCGACTCCGAAACAATGACAACAAATGTCTACCGTCGCTTTTTACTTCATTTTGAGTAACTATCTGCTTGATCATGAATTAAAATACCATATACAATATATAAGGTAAGTAGGTATAAACGAAGTTTAAAGTACATCAATGGATTTCAAATTAGAAGAGATAATCGTCTTATACTTACGTAGTTATAATGATTGCAGTGACGTATAATTCAGTCGCATTTTTTCTCGTTTAACAAGTTGATCAACATTTTCAGGTGTATGTAAATAATAAAAGAAGAAATATTTCAATTTATAGTTTTTAAAATGTAACTCATCCATTTTAATTTTTAAATGTAACCATTTGTATGATTTATTGTCAAAGTTTGTTTCATGTGAATTATTATCACATTTCTATCCGACCTTAATATGCATTTTATTTTAATTCGTTAAAGTTCTTGACTTAACATTTTTTACTACTCCATAGAATTATCATATGTATTGGTTATTTTTGTCCTTTAATGACAGTTACTGAAGGACGTATACACATAATCACATATACATGTATACATTTATCGTCTACAGCGTTGATGCCCAACCGTATAGTTTTAAATAAAACCTATTTAATTCACCCGATTCAAGTGGAATTTTCATCTCACACGAATTCAAATTTCTTCAAAACATCCATCCAAATCTGTTTTAAATTTGCTTGACACAGTTCCCTCCCTTGTCTTTATTTTTTTATATTTTTCTGCTTTTTAAATGATAAAACAATATGTTTTCGTCTGATTTATTAACTGAACGTAAAATAGTGAAAATACGCTTTATGGTTGCTATAATTTCCCGAATATATTTTAGCATGTTTTGAGACCTTTATATTTTATGCTTTTCACTGTTACATACATTTTTAGACTATCGGTTATATCAGTACATTTTTAGACTATCGGTTATATCAGTACATTTTTAGACTATATCGGTTATATCAGTACATTTTTAGACTATCGGTTATATCAGTACATTTTGCTTTCTTTATGTTGCTCAAAAGCAGCACCTAGGATTGTGACCAGTAGATTGAAGCGAGAACTGAGGTAGTGACAAAGAAATAACAATGCTCACTCTTTAGCGTTATCAATAACATCGACCTCTGTATCACACACACACACACACACACACACACACAAACATATTTCCTAGGATGATCAGAATGGCGACCATAAAACCTGCACGTAATTTTCTTTAACCTGCATTTCAGGAAACTTTTTGCTGTAAATTTGCCCGTCAGCAGTCGACATCTATCACAGAAATCATAGTATTTGGAGCAAGTTCTAGAATACCCAATCAAATGTGACATGTAAACATCGTTTGTGGGGATGTTACTCTCAAGAAAGGGAAACTTCACGATTGGGAAATTGATACGAAATCTACACTAAATGAAGGATTACTATAAATAATCCATTTCTTTGAAAATACTAATTGACGGCAATAGTGCATCAATTACCATAAGTCATACTGTCGAAAACTATGGACATCTGTCTCGTGGCATTTGTCAAGAAAACTCTTGAATTTTGCTCGTTTAGGCATTTCATTTCATTCACTGCCGGGTTCATTTTTCATACATTACAATGTAAACTTTATTTTTATGTTCTTTGAAAAATTTAGATATATCCAGTTTAAAAATACAGGTGCTGATCATCCTAAAGCTTTAATACCAAAACAGTATTTTGTTTGGATATCAGGAATTACTCGGTAAAATTTGGTTCCGGTCGTGATATGGAAATTTCTTTGGGTGGCTTCAGATTATAACATTGATATAAGGCTTGTAATGATATCACACTGTTTACTAATAATGTTCTCTGTGGCGAAATTAAAAAGAAAAAAAATGGCCAAGTGATTGGCCTTTATCAAGTATTTATTAGAAAACATGTTTTTGAAAACAACCGCAAAGCTAAAACATATCAGAGGTAAATTTTTAACAATAAATACACTTTAGAGAAAAGTACAAAATAAATATATATATATCCTTTGATGTATATATGTGTGTTGTTATTGGGCGTAGAAAATGAGCGATGGATAAATACCGAATTTATCACTAATGAAAACATCTGTCAATAACAAACATTTTGTTTACGTGGCGTTTCTGTTGCAATGTACACAAACAATGTCCACCATGTAGTCTATATCTACAATGTAATATACAGTGTACACCTTATACACTTGATATACAATATACACATATAAACTAAATTTACAATTTATTTATGTATAAAATCTACACTAAATATACAATGAACATCACTAAATAAAAGTTCATGTTGAAATATAAGCTCCTGGTGATGGCAGTAAATATACAAAAATAGCTCAAACCATGATTCACAAAGCACATTCCGCCTGCTTTCAGAAATTTCTTTGCTAAACATGCCTAGCTCAGTATTTATACTAACTTAATTTAATATGTAAACCTTATAATTCATTTACAACACAAATAAAAACGTATGTTTCTATAAGTAATGTGTAATTTCTACAAAAATGATAAAAATACAGAAAGTATCTCATAAAATTCAAATATTGTATTTGTAACGTTATGTAGTGTGTGGTCTATTTTAACAGTTACTGTGAGCTACTATAATACTATAATGTGTGTATCACTACAAATAGTGTGTTACTATAGATAATATGTGTATCACTACAAATAGTGTGTTACTATAGATAATATGTGTATCACTACAAATAGTGTGTTACTATAGATAATGTGAATATCACCACAGATAAGGTGTTTTTCACTACAAATGTTCTGTGTATCACCACAAATAGTGTGTGTATCACGACAAATAATGTGTGTATTAAATGTTCCGTGCAACACCACAAATAGTGAGTGCATTACGACAAATAGTGAGTGCATTACGACAATATGTTGTGTATCACTACAAATAGTGTCTATATGACCACAGTTGGTGTGTATCATTACAAATATTGCGCATATTACTACAAATTGAGTGTATATCACTAAAGATATTGTGTCTATTACAATAATTGTACTTGGTTCTAGAACTAATATATAACGATAGATATACATAACGATAACACCACAAGTAATATGATATCAGCACTTCTTATGATATTATTAAAATTTTGCTACTTGATATATACCTGCGATTTGTATTAGAGTTAAAAAAAATAGAGACAATGCAACCACAATTCGAACCCAAAATCGATGAAACTAGGGCAAAATATGAACTAAGAAAAAATGTACCTGGAGACACTTGAAAAAGTACAAGGAGAATAAGACCTGATGTTCCGGAAGGAAAGGCGTCTTATGCTTTATCAATGACACCCGCCATGTAAATCTAGGTCAAATCCAAGTAACGTCACGTCCTCACATCGAGAACTCGGGTCGTGAAAACAAAACTACAAGACACACATATGAGCATATTAAAAACTATCAACCTTCATATCACACCAATAAATAGCAATTTGTCCTGTGAGATCCTGAGGGCAGCAATAATCTTTGGAAACCGTGTGTTATAAGTTTGTCCGTCAGAAGTCGACATCTATCACGGAAAGTCTTGATATTCGGAGCAAGCTCTTTAGTACCGAAACAACTGTTATGTTAACACCGTAGGTAGGTTATGCAGGGATATTGCTATCAAGAAAGGGAAAAGTCACGATCGGGTAGTCGAAATCGAAGGACATATATTAGCTTACATATTACACATGTGCTTTGTAATATAGTTATCTCCATTATAAAATCTGACAAACTAAATCTAAGACCATACTGTTCAACAAATTACCCACTATATATATGACAAGAAAACAGCAGAAAACCCGACACCACATCGTCGATATCACACATTGACAAGACTGGAATTCAAAATGAAAAGACTTCAACAGGAACGGACTAGGCAGCGAAACAAAAGGAACTTCCTCGAATATGAAGGGAAACCAGAGGCTCCAGAAGGATTACATGTGTCTTTCATCTTTTATCACATGTATACATACAAATACATAAAAAGTGAAGCACATGGTATCTTACATACAAACTAAACGATTCATCTTTGTTATGAAATATGCATATAACAACAATCTCATAAACGCGAGTAATTGTAGAGTTATCAAATTAACCACAATGTTTATATTTCTCAATAACTACTAAAACAATATAAATACACACAAGCGTACAGTAGATAGCATCAGGAGAGCTTGTTAGATAGTGGCCGTCCTAATCACCTGCTATCTGGACAGAAATCTGTGATAATTTGGGTAAATTTATTGATATACTAGATGATACTACATCCTGATTAGTTATCACGTAGAGGTCGGTGATTGGTGATACTGACTAGGTATTTCCAGTTTAAGAAACATTAGGTCAAGATCCTCTTTGTGACGTCACTTGTATTGTAACGTTACAATACTCTCTGCCAAATGAAGTCCTTTTCTCTGTACGAGTTGCTTACGTTCCAATTTACTGTAACAATTATTGACTTTTATTTCAGTATATGTGTGGTTATATCTGAATATGTGATATTGAACTCCACTTCAACAAAAGTCCATGATTGGTCAGTATTAACAGTTTTAACAATGTTTGATCCCTTCTATGTATATTGAGATGGATTGATATATATTGTAAAACTTTTTTCCAAATTTTCAACAATTATGAATTGCTATGTATAACATTGTAACTGCAAAAAGAAATGAAATAAAGTGTATACGAAATAATACCATGACATGGTCATGAAACAGAATAAATATAAAAATATACTCTTCGACCATAAATAATACCGAAATATCCTCTTCAAAAACAATGAATATTAAGACATGCCCTTTCAAAATAATTAAAACCAAAATATGCTCTTCAAACATAATAAAATTTAAAATCTGCTCTTCAAACATAATAAAACCAAACGGTTCTTCAAACAACAAACACCAAAATATGCTCTTCGGACATAATACTAAATCATGTTCTTCAAACAAAATATGTATCAAAATATGCTCTTCAAACGTAATAAATACCCAGATATCTGCTTTTACATACAATAAACAAGCATTAAGTATCTGATATATTTTGATCTGGTAGTATTAACGTAATCCTACAATAATAAATATGATTGTGTGTGTTTACAAAAACTTCTATATAAGTTTCGTGGGATTATCAACAAAGTGACAAAAAACGCAGCGTCGACAGCAACGGGAGAACGACTTACAAAAGGCACCGGATGTGACGAGCATTGACTAGTGACGGCGTATGGAATGTGGACGGTGCATCACAACGACAATCGGGAACCGTCGGCACTTTCCGTAAACGAGAAATAACTCGTAATCATCGTACAAATTACAAATCTCGTACTAAACGAGAAAATACTCGTTTACGGAAAGTGCCAACGGTTTCCGATTGTCACAACGACTGTCTGTGTAGGGAAAAGATAACCCACATTATGTAGTACTACATTATAGTTTATATCAATATTATATTGAACTTAAAACTATGCATTGGTTTTATTTTATTCTTTCTTAATAAAACTATGCATCGGTTCTATCTTATTCTTTCTTAATTTTATTTATTGTAATGGCCTGTTAAGCAATGTCCTACCTTAAGTTTTACTATTAATAACACAACAAGCTGTTCTGTCTAAGCACGGACTAATTCCGTGGTCTAAGCCACAGTCTACCACAATTATGAAATATGATATAGTTTACATGTACCGTATGTTTCAGAGCATTTCCCCAACTTTTTCTACCTCCCCCTGTAAATTATCTTTGTTCACGTCACCATCCCTGAAATATAGTTGTTAATGTTGGTTGTGATATATAACAATATAACATATTTAAATAAGTATAAATTCATGTTCATTCATGTTCGCATTGTGTATTTTACATGATATGTACATGTAAATAATACAAAGTCCACAGCAATACGCGTCCTACGACGGTAGGTGTGTCCAGAGGTGTGTTAGTGACAGCGGTGTGTGTAGAAGGTTTGGGCGTGTTCGATGTGGAATATAATGTGTATCCAATCTCGTGCTGTACATTTGTTTTTAAAATAATCTCCAATAAAATACAAAAAAAAGTACGTGAAGATCTGACATAACTAGATAATGATACTTGTGTACACGCTACATCATACTTTCAATCTGTAAATACGATTTATTTCTGTACAATTATATTACATGTTTTCCAAGTTAGATTTATTGCAGAATTATAAAGGCAATTATGTTTATGAAATCATAGGCAAATATGTTTTCCTATGATATTAAAATGCAAATTAAGACGCCCAGAGTAAGTGTGTTTGCTGATACCACAGCGTCAAATCAACATACAAGGACAAAATATATCGCAGTGTCAACCTACAAGGACACAATATACCATAGCGTCAACACACAAGGACAAAATATACCATAGCGTCAACAAACAAGTACAAAATATACCACAGCGTAAACCTACAAGGACACAATATACCACAGCGTCAACATACAAGTACAAAATATACCACAGCGTCAACATACAAGTACAAAATATACCACAGCGTCAACCTACAAGGACAAAATATACCACAGCGTCAACCTACAAGGACACAATATACCACAGCGTCAACATACAAGAACACAATATACCACAGCGTCAACCTACAAGGACACAATATACCACAGCGTCAACACACAAGGACACAATATACCACAGCGTCAACCTACAAGGACACAATATACCACAGCGTCAACCTACAAGGACACAATATACCACAGCGTCAACCTACAAGGACACAATAT
>JAUMHH010223655.1:0-12046 GCA_032359455.1 Chlamys rubida
ACACAATTGATAAATTAATACCTGGCTATTTTAAACTGTTATGCAATGGTAAACAAAGACTCGTAATTAGTACACAGCTTGTCAACCCTATATAACCTTATTGTTAATTTATTAACCCCATCCTTACTATAGTGGTATATATCTGGATACCTGGAACTAATCATACTTGGTGCCAGTTTTCCAACTCGCAACTCGCATTTTTCAAATCGCAACTCGCATTTCTCAACTCGCAACTCGCATTTTCCAACTCGCAACTCGCATTTTCCAATTCGCAACTCGCAACTTACAAAAAGTGAATCTCGTTTATTTTGCACTTAAATGCATTTAATTTACAATTTGAAGGCTATATTTTCAGTATAAACCAAACTGTAACACGCTCTTTCCAGTGCAAAGGATAATTTAATACCGGTTCGATATGAAAGAAGTTGATATTTTGCCAAAAGATGGCAGCTACACACCTTGGTCAAATAACTGTTAGCGAATATTTTATCAGATAGAACTATCCCACCCTTGGTACATATTTTGTTCAAATACCTCGGCAAGCATCGGTTGTTGCCCAAATATGTACCCTCGGATAGGACATTTCTGCACTACATGTATACATATGAAAGAGTCATATAATGTTCTAGGTGTATTCTTTACTACACCTCACTGACAGGGAGATAGTACGTGAACACGACCCACCATAATTATGTTCTCCATCTCCACATGGATGCGTCAGTGAAATCGTCATTTTGTCTTCACACCGGTCATGACCAAACTAATCTTCCATTGAGTTATGACTTTTTTTAGGTTTTTAATAATGATGGTACAATCATTTGTTAATCATAAAAGGTGCAGTTTGTAATAGGGTTAGGGTTTGTAATTGTTTTATGTATACACCATTTTTATTGTATCGTACATAATTTGTTTTCATGCAGTTTGCGACCCATTCGAGTGTTCATTCATTATCTTAACTTGTCATAATAATAGCTGTTCTGATCAAACGTTGCTGGTTCCCAGTATGCGACACTGCTTTTTATCAAATACATAACTCCTAAAATTTCACTGGTAAAATGGAATACATAAAAACATATTTTTACGTCAAATTATAACTTATACATATGTAACCTCATTGCCGGCTCGGAATCAGTACCATACCATCATGCATAGGTTTCGTGCCAGGTATGCAACGACGACTGGTTGCCTTTGAAAATCTGGTTCACGCCGCCTCACACCGCTTGAGTGACAGTACAAGTGATTACCACCGACGCTTGATACGCGTTTAACTGATTCTGTCGCTCAAGTGCTCCCTATGATACCGCGCATTGTCTAACGGAAGCTGGCGATACTCTCTGCTGAAGCATATCAGTTTTGAGAAGGAGGAGTGCACATCACCCGTAAGTTGTTGTGACTTTCCGGGAGTGTTATTTTCCCCATGAGCCGAGCCAGACAATTGAAGATATTTAATCATTAATAATAAATATCAAACTGTCAATAAACTAATAATGTAATGGATATAATAATATAAAAACGAAATATTGTGTAATGTTAACAGTTGTAAGCGTTTTAGCAATGTAATGTACTGGCGCCTCCCAAAGCTATGACGTCTCCGGAATGTGCCTTGTCACACTATGGAGTCCAATGTCTGTTGTCATCTTGCAGGGTTTCTTTCCCATCACGGTCGAAGGAACAGCTTGTCGCAAATGAAAAGGGATGGTTATTCTGGGAATGGCAATCATTTAGAATAGTAGTTTTTGGTGATTTCCCAGAGGGGACTGACCGAAGAAAACCTCGCAACACTCGGGTTCCTCTCCATGCAGTAGTACCACATCAGCGATATGTTGGGGGGATTTTACTCAGCTGATTATTTCCAACAGGTCAGAGGTCAATGCGAGACCCATATATTGGTGGACATGAAGTGTCAATTTTCTTAATAGGACCTTAACTGATTACTATTTAAAGCTTTACCTATTTGTGGATTTAACGGCTTCGTGTGGCTGTCATACTGGTAAAATACTGTCATACTGGTAAAATACTGTCATACTGGTAAAATACTGTCATACTGGTAAAATACTGTCATACGGTAAAATACTGTCATACGGTAAAATACTGTCATACTGGTAAAATACTGTCATACTGGTAAAATACTGTCATACTGGTAAAATACTGTCATACTGGTAAAACACTGTCATACTGGTAAAATACTGTCATACTGTAAAATACTGTCATACTGGTAAAATACTGTCATACTGGTAAAATACTGAGGTATAAAGCTGATTTCAATGGGATTACACATAGCAGTAATAACCCTTTACAAGTAGGTGTGGGACGGTATTTACACTCTCCATATGACATTTGTTTTGTAGCAGAAGTGACTGAATTTCATTTGTAGCAGAGGTGACTGAGTTGTTTTTGTAGCAGAAGTGACTGAATTTCATTTGTAGCAGAGGTGACTGACTGTTTAATGTACTTAACGAAACTAGGTTTACATGTGTAAAATTAAATATGTTAGGCATGTCCCAAATGGTCTAGTGGTTAGGATTCCGCGCTCTCACCGCGGCGGCCGGGGTTCGATTCCCCGTTTGGGAAAGATTATTTTTATATTATTGTTTTATCTATATTTTGTATTGTTGATTTCAATATGGTCTGGAAGGAGAGGGGACATGCAAGGGATTCTATTACGTAAACAATCTACAACATTTAAACTTTAAATAAATGCAACTGTTTTGTATATTTTTACGGAAGATTTGTATTCAAACTTACCTTATACAATAACACCGTATGACGGGCAATCGAGAACATTGAAGTCAGTTACAAACACGAGAGCCGATGCTACATATTTTAAACGTCAATGTATAACGACAAGTTTTCTCCATAATATTGCCCTTTTGTATATGAATCAAAAGTGAAGTATGAAGTATTTATTCGGTTTATGTTATTGTAATATGTAACCATTTTATGGCGAATTTAAAGTATAGGTTAGGTTATAGTTGTGAGCTTAAGAAACGTTGTTTGAATTGTTTGGTCGATATTCAAACTTTGATCGTCTAATTGATTGTTTGATCAGATATCCACCCTTCAAACGGAAACCAATAAACACATCAATACAGATACTTTCCATTAGTGGTTGTCCAAAATTACAGACCAAAACGTCGTTGAAATTATACCAGATTATACATGGTTATTTTTTTAAAGGCAAGAAATCGCATAAGGCTGAAGAGGCCATCAGTAATTATGCATGGCAAGCGTTACATTTATTTCTTTTGAGTGTTTAACGAATTCCATTTCGTTAGATCTAGACCTCCCCATATCAAATAATATCGCACATATAAAGATTTTTTTTTAGAAAATACCTAAATTACATCCTTATTTTCGTTGGTCCTGCAAATACTGCATTGATTACAGCACTCCATATATGACTTGTAATTACATAACTTATGCCGTCATTTTAAAGGTTACAGCATTCCTATTTCCCCTTGTTACTTGTAATTATAACCCCAGTTATCATTAATCACGTGATTGATGACACCTTAGATAAGGTCAACGGACGTGTTTACAATTTATAATTTCAGAGGTTGGCAGCAGGTATCATAGAGCGTATCACACAGCATGATCTAATAAGGACCCCCCCCCGCGCATCTTTAATGAATAAAACGTTCATCAAATTTTGAATATCGATGGAAAAGGATAGCAACTCGTATGAATATGTGGGAACGTGGCGTTGCTCCCAGAGTTTTCGATTCCCGTTAGCAGATATGTTCGGCGTGTAAATGCACATGTTTATATACGTGTACGACTACTTAATACCCCTGTCTACTGTATAGTGACAAATACTTACAGTGTACATAATTTCAATGAAATTCATTATCACCTTTTTCTAATTTGATTTGCATCAGGACATTTTTTAGTACGTTGCATACATTTTATCACAACCAATGAAATTATCTGATTTCAAAGGGGAGATAACGTGTACATTGACACATCATTGTGTGTATTTGTTTCCAAACATGAAATTGTGACTGAATGAATTATTGGGAAATTGTATAAAAAGGAACTTTAGAAACTGGATGTTTTTAATATATTTTTGTCCAAAATCTGTAAAGACAGCGTATGGTAAGATATACTCGTTCCTTATTATCTCGCAACCGTGGAATACATCGATACTAGGTTCACTTTTAAAGAAAATGTTTCGGTTACATGTTTAAGGGCCGCGAGTCCTTAACCGAGTTTATTAAGTTAGAGAAATAGCAGATGCTACATCAACATGTCTTTGTTGCTGCATGCATACCGTCACTTCCTATCTCAATTTTTACCATGCAGCTGTACGTTACCGGTAACTGGTGTGGTATCTGCACAATTATTAGAAATCAAATAAAATTTGCTGCGTCAAGTATGCTTTGATGTTGAAAAAATGAAAATGTAAAGATATCTGCCATGGATTATGGCATGAAATAGAAGCCGTTCTTAAGCTTGTCTGATTCAAAGTTGCCACCGAGTGCGTACGAACTCGACTTAGCCGCCCTGTTGGCGGTATAAAGACATATGTGATCAGTCCATAAACAGTTCTATTGACGTTTTTAAGTCTCACTGACTATGCCTACTGCAGCTCTGTAGCGCTCTTGGCCAATTAGAGACTCGAACGATGCTTTTTATGAGGATTCTGTAATCTTCCACAGTTTTATTGTGTTTGGTAGCTGGCTTTGTGATCTCCAACCCAGATGAGTCTCAGTAGTTATGTTTCTAATTCTTCGTAAAGATATTATCCATCGAAAGACGGTATTATGGAAGGGAGTTTTTATATGATTCAATGTTTTAAAGGTGCAGCACTGCATTTGTGTGTAGCCAGATTTTAGAAGAGGAGAAATATACTATTCTGTTATGATCAATCATGAACCGCTCCACAGATGTTATGCTATACTACCTTTAATGAATATTTGGAGAAACATCACGGACAGAAATGTATATCGAACATGGTTTTAATTACATAAAGTGACCTACTTTTATAGGGATTGCACGGCGTTTTTTTAAAATTTCATGCCTGTATGAACGCAAATCGGTTACATCCATATTGCATGAAGCCCGCTTGGTATCTGTTTCCCGATCAACTCCTTACTAATGTTAAATTCTAGTTCCAAGGTTACGATCAACTACGGGTACTGATAGTCCACCAGCAGAGTTGTAACCACCTTGTGGCGTAAAATATTTTCTAGAGATACAAAGTAAGGGAATTCCTTATTCTGCTTTGCCAGCTACTATCTAATCATCAATCAATGACGACATACATACAATATCTGATCTGTTGAACGATTTGTGAAATATAATTTGTCCAGAAATATATGTATACTCAGCTCAGCTTTAATACTATGCCGGCGGTACTAATTTTGATATTGTTTTGAAGTAAAACATAAACTTTTGGAAATATCATAAGCAGCAAATTGTAAATTCTCAGGATAAGCAAGAGTATTTTTTAAAAAGTGCACTATAAAACAAATTGAAATTCTCCTCAAATTGAAATATATTCTAAATCGCAAAACCATACACAAAATATATTGATCTCTTTCTGTTATTTTATGACATGAACGCGAAATTCTCGTGCCGATGCAGATAAACTGGAAAAAACCGACTACATTGTAAATTGAGAAGTTGCACGCATCGTTACTGAATTGATGTCCTACAAAAGCACTAGCTCTCCCTTTCAAACTGGGTGAAAATCTATATCACAAGGATGGGAGTGGCGGAAATTACACATGTTCTATAAAATTCATAATGAAGTGGTCCCTTATATAAGACACACATTTCTTTAGTATCATCTCCACATAATGCAGAGATATTATCGTACCGTTCATTTATACATTGAGTTCCATTTGCTCCATTGAAAACGCTTTTAACACACTTGAAAACATATAAAAAACATTTATCTGCGATTCCGGCATATATTTTGATAGGTTAGCATAATTGCATACATGTGAATGGGGGAAGTATACTCTTGTGTTATCTTCTTCTTATGTTGAAAAAATTGGTCTCCGTGATATGTCATATATTTTAATAGATTACCAATATAATTTTTGTATATGTAAATGGTGACAAACTCTCGGATTAACATAAGTCAGTAAAGTAGTTAATGATGAACCTTAAAAAAAAGATTAAAAAATGGGCAACCATATGGCTCGTACAATTTAACCATAACAAAGTTTAGCTATAATTATATCTGCCTCTACGACTGAACTCGATATAAACTTAACATTTGATGACGTTGAATACAAATTTTGTTTTAATATCATAAACATCTGGCTATTATTATTTGTGCATAATTGTAAATTCACTAGGCATACGAAAATAGTAGCTGTAAAATCTTTAATCAATTAGGGACAATCCGAAAGCTAAAATAAAGTTTTACTTGATAGGAACACACTGAGCATATATATATATACAATACTTTGATTTACAAATAAATCTTTTAAAAGTATTCTTAAGACACACTCTGATGTTTCTAAAGTATCGCGATAAATTTAACATTCTCTTGGTGAGACTTGAGCATGGATGTAGAATACCAAATGCTAACTTAAGTAAAGGTAACCTGATCTACCTGTATCTAATTGTAAACACCCTGTTGAAGATCATGTACAGCATTTTATTTTGCTTCCAGGTATTATGAAATCATATGAATTTATTAAGGGCCGACAACTCTTTGACTGATTAGCACTCTCGGATGGGGACGACACGTTCGTATTGACATCTGCCCTACATTTTCTGATGTATTGTAATACAATAGTTTGTCCTCAGGTCGTTCTTTCCCCTCTGGATTTGTTTTTCTTTAAAGACTTAATATTACTCCGTAAACCTTTAAAGCAATTTTCTCATATCTGTGGTTTTACGTATTATGTTACTTTAGGGAATATGGACTCGATACGTGTGTAAACTTTTACCAAACCCCATTGCAATTCGTGACAATACAATATGTCGAAACTATATCTAGTACATGACCTCTTGCGTTGATTTAGCGAGTCTTATACAGTTACCTTCCGTTCCATTTGTACCAAATCACCGAACAAAGAATTCTACTCAGAAAGATGGTACAATTATACCCTTAGTGTTGATAAGTTGGACAGTCAGAGTCGGGGTCCCATTTCTAACGTGTAGGCGCGGTCTTTATATAATGTTTCGGGTTGCATAATTTGTTCCTGTTTAAGCATTACACTTAAAAACCCATATAATTCCTCGACAATAGTTTTTATAAATTTCGAAGATTGCCTCACAGTTCCTGTTAAAGATTACATACGACCACCACACGATGAGATACCATTGTGCCTAATGTTTTCTATCTTTTTGATCTTGAGACTGAGCAATTACTATCTGAATGTTTCAGTAATAGTAATGTCCTTCTCCAGTTAGATACCAACGATTATCGAATGGTATCTCTCTTTTCATTTTTAATGGACATTGTTTGTCATTATTTCAAATTAAATGTCATACATTTTAGCAGTAGGATTCCTGTGGGTTTCTTCGGCTTGTTTTGGAATTGAATCATGTTTATAGATGGAAATTGTACGGTTGCTATATGTTTGTTTTTCTTTGTAGAATCGGCATCATTCCTGGCGGACCTAATGTAGTTAAACCAGCCGGAGTGTTACGACAGCTACACGTAGGCCCGCAGCAAATACTAATGTTAGTCGGCGAGGGCGAATGCATTTCATTACCATTTTGAATCCAATTTATCTAGAAAATATAAAAGCGATACACTGCATAAAGACACGCACGTGCATACAGCCTCCACAGACACGGTATTGCCGCCTCGTTGTTGACTAAGGTTGATGCGGTCTACTGCGTCATAAAGTTATCACGGTTCATACACGAACTATTAATATTAATTACTGTATTGCATGTCACGGTAATAATTTCAATTCAAAAGCATTTTGGTTAGTTTGCTTTATTTTATAAAACTTTTCTATATATTCTAAGGATACACATATTACATAAAAGCAGACGTAGTTTGTAAATTTTACCTCCTACCATTTTTTCCCCAATCGCATCTGTATATGTATGTGAACATCATTACTATTGTATTAAGGCAGAAGATTTATTAACAAAAAAAAACATTTGAAATATAAAATTGTCGTGTACACTTGCAGTACTGATAAGAATAATCACAGGCACTTGAATTTGGTCCGGTACCTGGTTGCCCTCTATACACTACATAAACTGCGGTGTATCTATAGGGGCCGACCTCCTTCCGGACCGGTTATTTAAATATATCATTTCGTCACATCTCTCGAAACCAACGAGAATACGCCACGTGTAGTGTCACGGAGCCAACCAGAATACGACAAATCTAGTGTCGCAGAACCAACGTGACTTCACCTGTCTAGTGTCGCAGAACCAACGTGACTTCACCTGTCTAGTGTCGCAGAACCAACAAGACTACGCCAGTCTAGTGTCGCACAACCAACGAAACTACGCATTCTCTAGAGTCGCGGAACCATCGAGACTACGACACCATCGGTGTTTTTTTTTTAAAAGTTTGGTCACAATACGTGCATTAAATACATTTTTCCTAAGAAGGGCCGAAATTCGCCATGTGTATCACGAGCCCTACGGACAATTGTTTTTTGGAAGGCCTTAGAAGTAATCTCCAGGGTTCTGGTGCCTATTTCACGTCTAATAAAGATGCAAGAAAACACAATTTAATGGTAAACGTTTTTCTTAAACATTGATATTTCAAAAGGTATTGATATCAGCAGAAACCCGTCGTTGACACTTACTTATTATTCACTGCAGAGATATTTGGCATTTATTTTTAAAATATAAGCTTGTGGAAATAATATTGATACGTTTGCGTACCTACGTGGCGTTCCTTCGCGTCTGTTAGCAGGACTGTTACACGACAACCAGGGAGACAAGACAACAGCTGGCACATCCTACTCATGTTCCCTGTCGACCTATAGAAACAAAAAACTACTGACTTAATTATAGGCGCCCTAGCAGGAAGAAATGTAAATAGACTTCATGTGTCCCAAAAGAACTTAGATTACGGGTTGCATGCAATGTTTTAGCGGCTGCTGACTGGACCGTTAATTAAAACAGTATCTATTGGTTACAAACACGTACGGCTACGTCATAAATTTGGATTCATTTGCTGAAAAGGAAATAAGCAGTTCTTTGCCTATTTTTATGGAATTAATTATTATATTTGCTTGGCACGCACATTTGTATTGTTAAAGTTATGAGTACTTGCGTGCAACTAAACTTCCGTTATGCTGGTTCACAAGGTGTTGGTTTATTGTGTTTAGCGTCCTATCAGCTAAGGTAATTTAAGGACGTGCTTCCTTTTGTGTAGTGGATAAGTGTGTGCTTAAGGCGATGTGTTGGCGTATTTGCGAAAGCGCAGAACTGATACCGACTTTAGAGCGCTACCTCACTGAAATACCATGCAGAAGGCAACTAGCACAGCATTCCATCCGGTCACATTATACTGACAACGGGTAAACCAATTGTTGTGAATACCCTAAATGCTGAACATTTAGCAGTAAATAAGGACATTAGGAGGCCCTGGCCTACGGACAGAATACATTATCTTCCTCACTTTGTCGAACGTTCAACACCAAGGTCAACAGTAAGATATTGGCAGGAAACAAAAGGTTTGTTAAGAAACAGAGAGAAAATTTACACGTAACGAAAAATCGTAATTAGCGATGAAGGCTAAAACAGGTTTATTCGGAAAGCCTCGCGTCTGTATTATGGAACCCTGAAAATTTAAATATATCGATTTCCCCATCAAATATATCGATTTCCTCATCAAATATATCGATTTCCTCATCAAAAACGCACACCAAAGAAAGCCCGTGCCAGTTCATCGCATTTCTTAGTCCAAAAGTTCCACACTTGTCTATCGAGAGAAGAACACTTGGGATTTGAAGATGATCCCGTCTTGACTTGTCAGCTTATCACTTCCGTATTGGAAAATGTCTCTGTTACACAGGAGTTAAAAGATAAATATAAAATGAAAATCAAATCCGCAAGAGTACCGATTCCTATTGCATGTTATCGGCCTCTTTTGTAAACAAACCTCCACAATGAAAGTACCAGAACCATCGCTATTGGTGTGGTGTTTCTATGCCGTAGTATACGTCAGACAACTGGTAGAAAGAAACTAAGATGGGAATCGCCTTGCATAGTTGCTGATGTGATGATTAAGCTAAATCGTTGTTTTCATCTGGTGCGGACAGGCTGGTATGCCAATTATAAAACGCTTTGGTGATGGATGCTTGTGGAAGTTTTGGTCATTGACGCTACTGGAGGCGCAACATGTTATTTAATCTCACAGAACTGGTAAATCTGTTTTCACCTATAAAACGCTCCCTGAGTACTCCCATCACGTGGTCTTAGTTGTTATGAGGATATATTTGTTTAATAATCTGAAAACAAAACAGACGGACTTAGCGGTGCACACAACGTGAAGGAACGCAAAAAACGGTCACACACGCAAATGTAAGAAAATCAACCGCTTGCGACAAAAGCTGAGTTGCATAACTCAAACACAGCTTAAAAAGACCTAACGTACACTGAACACTATTGAACTAGGACAGAAGTTCGTTGGGTCAAGCGATGTCAAAAGCTATCGTTCTAACGATCACATCACAGCGTCCGTCTCTAGGCACGACGTTTCCGTTCGCTGACTATGGACGGGTGACAAATTTGTCCCCGTTCTGATGTAATACAGTCTCACGGGTCACTTAACGACGTTCTGATTACTAATATAATGTTTTTTCTTATTCTATTTGAGTGTACAGGGACTCGTGTCAATAACACACAGACAATGTTGATGTATGGCAGTCTTGCGTCGCGTTGTTATTGGATCCTCAACATCATCAGTTTGTCTTGGACGTCACCTTTCCGTCCGGAAACAATGTATCAAACAACGTCTTTTTAGCATTTCTCTTTCATGGTACCGAGACTTTGCTAGCCTACCTTTCATGCTTACCGGACCACCCAGGAGTCCTAACTCTGGGAATGCTTTGAGTGTAGAAAAGGCTCCAGACTCTATCAGTCACGTTTACAGTCACGTGGAGTAAGTATAAGGGGGTAAGTTCATATTCACGTGACTTAGCATTAAGATATGGACTCCTTACAATGTGTATATATATCAGTCTAACAGACCGCAAAAATACATAAATCGTAGCGTGCTTGACACCTGGAAATTTACTCAATTAAACTTTAATATATTATCATTTATAGTAATCCTATTATTCTATATGATTTCTTTACATGTTGATGGTAATTAGCTTTATACATGCAGATACAATGTTAATGGTTCTACGTAATATCATGATAGTAACCCAAATATAACAACACTTTGTTAATTGGGACATTTGTTTTACTTACGGTCGAGTAACAAGTCTTCATATTGTTAATTCATTTAAAACTATTCCAATCCTGACTATTTTCGCGAGGGATCGGGAAGATAAAAAATCCGGGTTTAAGAGCCTCCACCACAGTCAAAAACTTCAACAATAACACGCATGGCCAACTGTTTATCATAGCTCATAGGTTCTCTAAATTATATATGTTTCAAAACAATTATGAAACAAGGTTATATCAACTTATATATGTAACTCTTGTTGTCCAAGATGGTAGCGCGCGCAGGGGTCTTAAGGTGAAAGGAAATCGAAGTACCCGGAGGAAACCAACGTGGCCGGGCAGGTGACCCCAGACATTTTAACGCCCAATCAAGAAATTGAAACCCGGCCGTCTGAGTGAAAGGCGTGCGCGCTATCCACTGCGCCACCCAGCCACACGACCACCCGCCAATAGCTTATAGATGCGGGTAAATAAAACGGACGCTTTAGCTATTAGGTAGAAATGTTATACAGCTTGAGTTGCTTTATATTAGTTCAAATATACACATCATGGTTTAGGTGGTGTCAAATTGGCAATACCAATCTCTTTACCAGATAGACAATATATAGATGTGTTGTATGTGTGAGGGTGTATGAGGGTGTGTGTGACATGTAGGCATGTGGGTATGCAAGTATGTATAAGCTTGAGTAGATGTTTACATATTTAATTA
>JAUMHH010223666.1:0-12045 GCA_032359455.1 Chlamys rubida
ATTACGTCGTTTTCTCAAAAATTGATGACGTTACTATCACAAACAAATGACGTAACAATCAATACCTGCTCACAAGATCAGATAACTCTGCAATACGCAAAGACGGAATAGCCAGACAAACTACAGTTAATTCAGCTGTAAAAACAGATGCATTATTGAGTAAACGGCATGAAGAGGATATGTTGACGACAACACATGCTGCCTCAACTTTTACATCTGCCTTCTTAGATACTTATACTTTCACAAAGAACCTATGAACTTTAGCATTGTATCAAAAGATATATTATCGCATGTGTCCTGGAATATATTGAAAAATCTCGAAGATTTTATCTAGTAACTATACTATACTACAAATTATCTTAATAGAACTCTGGTGTATTTGGGTAGGGTGGCACTGTGTATAGTGACAGTGACTTTGAATTGCCCCTACCAAACATTAATCTATAGTACTCTGTTGGAATCTATGATATTCAAATGATCATTTTCTGTGAACATGTAATAATTGGTTATAGTATTCTCCTATTCATTTGAGCACATATTACATCTTCTCTATAATACTCTTTCTCTCTATATGAATGTATGAAATATGTGTATTTTCTTCTGAAAAGGGCTTATATAGGCAATGCCTGTGCCTAATCCATTTGTATCTTCGATGCAATTAATTTGAATTGAAATGAAATATTAATATTGACGCTTTGGTCAGGCTCTCTAGGGACTTGATTTTTGGCTATAGCTTTAAAACGGTTGTGATCCTTTGACCATTACTATATATACATTCGTTAAGCATTAAGAGATAAACTGTCATTTTTAATAACTGACTCTGTGGTCAGGCTCCGTCCCTAGATACTTTATTCTTGGGTTATAACTTTGAAAGGGTTGAGATTCCCACCAAATACCGTATATACCATTGCTGGGCATTTCGAGATGAGCACAATCATATTAGTATTGACTCTTATGTCTGGTCCTACTATTAGCTCTATGGACCTTATTTCTGGGCCATTAAATTAAATGACCAATTATATTTTAACCAACTAAATTGGTTAAGATCCAAAACCAATGCCATATATACCATTGCAAGGCATAAATATCCAGGTGAGCGAAACAGACCCTCTTGGCCTCTTGTATAATAAATATAAATCTTTCTCGTGTTCATTTAATATTGAATTTATTAAACTCGTTTATGAATTTCATATGAAACTCGTTAAATGAAAAGCGTCAGATCTGCTCTATCACAAGAAGGCAATTACACGAACATACCCGTGTATGTTTCAATATTCAAGTTGGGTGTTTATTTTTTACCTGAAGTTTGTTTGATGTTTAGATTTTTGTAGACCATTTGTTTGCCCTTATGTCCTATCCTGTGTTTATGGTCCGTTAAGCATTTAATGATGATAGTTATAACACGCATGCACACTTTCGAGGCACTTCCTCAAATGACCTAAGCTGTTAAATGGACGTTAAACAAGAAAAAAAAACATCCATAAATGTGCATGTTTACTTTTGAGATAGCTCGGGTAAACAAAATGGCCGTCAGGCGGCCATCTTTGATTTTGACATTGAAGGTTTGTTTAATCGTTTTTTCTCAGGCACTTGTGTTCAAAGTTTATATGTAGGCTCTTCTTCATCTCTTGTTGACATTTTGAGACAGCTCGGATAAACAAAATGGCCTAAAGGCGTCAATGTAAGATATTAACAGTGATGGTTTTTTTATCGCTCCGGAAATACTAACATACCTGTCTCCTGCATACACACACGCAAGCACGCATACATTTTACACATGGAGGCACGTCCTTAAATGACCTTAGCTGTTAATGGGACGTTAAACAAAACCAAACCAAACCGGAAATACTGGAAGGATCTTTCTAAAACATTACATGTCAGTTCCTTTTGGTCCTGAAATGGGCATATTTAGTTTTTAGACTGATTGGATAAACAAAATGACCGACAGGCGGCCATCATATATTTTTATATTAAGATAGTGTGCGCCAAGATACCTCTAGAAAGAAAAGTATTGAGTATTTAAACATAATTGATCCCTTTGGCTTTGATCATCTGTCAAGGTCATTCGTTTTTATAAACTTTTTTTATTTTACAACAATTATGAAACACGTTATTTCAACTTATATTAATCACTCTTGTTGGCCCGGATATTAGCGCGCGGGGGTCTTAATGCTGGAGGAAACCGGAGTACCCAGAGAAAACCCACGTGGTCGGGCAGGTAACACCATATCTTTTCACGTCCGATCGGGGAATCTATTTTTGTATGTTGATTCAGAGCCGATCGAACATTTATTTGTATGAACACCGCAAAAAAGGTTCAGTTTTTAGCACACATTCCAGCATACGATTGGCCAAATATCATTACCTAAGGCTGCTTTTTTTTGTTTTCTAATAATTTTGTTTATTTTAAATTTTGATTTCCTAGACTCTGAAGAAAAAATCAGAAAAATAAGTTGTATTTCAATGACTATTTAATAAAAGATACACACATTTAGATATATTACAATGGTTTTTAATTATTTTGATTACATAATAACATATATCAATAATTTCCTTTCATGGTAATGCCTAATTTTATCTATATCTCTTTAAAAAATAAATATATTCCGATTTAATCAATTGAATACAATATTATGTACATTAACAATAGCGAATCAAAACTGCTCTCTACTACCGATATCGATGGGATTTTTAATGCAATATTAAATATGATAATAATAACTAACAATATATTATATCATAAACTTAGTTGATAATACAGAAATACATGTGATACAAGTGGCTCGAACATTACACACCTGCTGGTAATAGTATTACGTGATATAGTAACACTTTTATGATAATAATAAGCATGATAATACGTTACTCATGACTGATTGTACAATTCATAAGTATAGCCACTGGCAGGTTTGTGTTAAAAACAAGTTATATGTACGATCTTACGCTCTCGACCATTGAATTACAAAATACAAAATGTTCGATCAATTAACAATTTAATTATGAGACGTCATAAAGTAATTTTGATAATATAAGCGTCAACTTTCTTTGGTCATTTAACAATTAAGTTCAATGTTTCAAACTATCGCTCGAAACCTCAGTTGATTTCGACCTCCAACGCCCATTACCTGTATAGTAATGGAGGGAACCAATATCCTTGTCGCTGAAGGACAACCTGTTCAAGTATTGGTTGGAGTCCGCCGTCCGATTTGACCGTATGCTTCCAGGGACAGATAATCGCGGCTGGCTTCCAACTTCGGAGTACAAGTTGGACGGCTTAAAATGTAAACTACCTTGCTGATTGGTCACAGACAGTTGGTTCGACTTGTTTGTAGAGTTCATACGTGTTGACGATTGGAATGAAAACTCCTTTGTTTTGTTCGAATCCTTTCTACCGTCACCGAAACTTCCAGCTAGGTTTTTCATTAAAAACTCTGAAAGTAAAAGAAAAAAAATCACACTTTTTTCTCTCCTAAATGTGAGAGTACAAATGTCTGTATATTGACATAATTATGCTCGCGGTTTGCAATATGATCGAGGTGTTGATATAAAGTATGCTATCAATTTAATGACTTCACGTACTTGTATTAGTCACGTAATATCTGCTAACCTAATTGCAAGACATCTTGTCATTTATGTCCTACCTATTTCTTAATTTTCGGTAATATTTCCATAGAAACATGTGTTCAGCAAAATTTAGGATTTTGCGAAGACGAAACAAAAGTCATGATTTATTTTATAAATGTATTGATCAACCATGAAAAAACTAAATCATGCTCCAAACGAAACAAAAGCTTACAAAATACTTGATGTTATGGCTTTACCGTAGAATGTACATTGAAAATTCATTCAAACATTTGGTTTTTTAAAACACTTCGGTGTGTTGTTGTTATTTAGCAAATTTTTGAAATAAAAAGAAAGTGTTTCCTGGGTGCCGTCGGCATGGTATTTCTGTGACGTAGCACTATAAAGTCGGCACTAAATCTGCGCTATATAAATACCGTCCTCTAGCCATCCTACAAAATATATTTTACTGGTCTGTTTAAGCTGTTGGTCGTTAAAAAAAATAAGTCATCATACTCACTTGTAATATTCAAATTGACGAGTTTATTTTTTATTTTACATTTATGTTTTGTCGACCATTTGTTTGCCCTAATGACCTATCCTATTGACCTTTTCTGTTTTGATGGCCGTTAAGCAAATACAAATAATATTTGTAAAGGTTCTCGACGGAAGGCATATTAACCAAAATGTTTTGAAGTTATCAAATCTCTTATTGAAATGAAATATATCACAAATGTTTTCTGTGAGTAAGTGAGCCCAAAAACGTCATAAGTAGAGTATGCTTTTTAACTTACAAACACAAAGTGATATATATGGTGTCGGATTTTATTATATGAAAGTGTCTTACACATTATGCACAAAATATAAATTTAGAAATAATGCTTACCTCCTGGATTCGGGTTAACCGCTCTTTTGGATTTGATATAGATGACGAAGAAAATTATTGCTAACAGAAACACTAATGGTGATATGACAATCACAATCAGCGTGGTATGGGAAAGTCCGTCGCTGGAAGAAGGTACCACTGAATCTTTGTCCCTGATTGTTGTGGTTTGATTGGATTCAGGCGTTGTAGTTGTCTGTTCATTGCCATTAGTAAAGGTAGACATTCCATTGTCGGTTGTTGAGTTAGTCTGCTCAATGTCCGTTGTAGGGGTGTATTGTCCGTTGTCGGTTGATAAGGTAGTCTGCTCAATGTCCGTTGTAGGGGTGTATTGTCCGTGGTCGGTTGTTAAGGTAGATTGTCGGATGATTGGTGTTGTCTGCAATGAAGTAATACAATACGTTTGCTTCAGTGAGATTAATATATGTCACCAATACTGGAAATAATACATCAATTGAAGAGCGATTGATGACAAGCATATGCCACAACATTTAAAAATGTTTGTTTGTACTGACTAAGTATCTTACAATTAACGATGTTGGTGATCTATTTTCCTTTACTTCTATTATCTATATTGGTTTTCAATTTAAGTTAACTTTAATTTGAAAAATATAGAACATAATAATAAGATGATAGTTACAGGATACATAGATGTTCCATTTATTAGCAGTTGTTCCGCCACTTGCATATTGAAGCCGTTGAAAGTGAAGTTCAAGCCGGACGCAATATCTTCAGCAAAGGACGATATTGTGGTGTTGGTGGTACTCGGATGTCCGTGCAATACACAGGTAACGATTATACTCCCTGTTTAGATATATAGAATAAAAAACAGAAACGTTTTTAAAACAGTTTAATATACAGGATACTCAAGTTTTGACGGTATAGATTTGTCGTTATTTAAATAAAAACAACTAACTATGTTTCATCCAAATAAAGGAAAGGATAGCAAAAGAGCCAAGAATGACAATAAACTCGACATATTATTGTTTTGCCGATGTAGTACAAGTTCCCTTGATGCAGTTTCGGGGAAATAATAAGCCTGCTGATGTGTTCAACTGCATGTTACCTCCGGAGGCGACTAATCACCCCAACCCCCAATATATAATGATCTGCTCTCCCTCTTTGGGTCTATATTTTTTTTAACATCCATACCATTTCCGTTCGGGGTTGTCTACATCATCCGTCCATCTAAACTGTTTCTGTGCAATCAGTTTATGAGTATTTACATTCAATTTATCTTTACAACCAATTCGTTATTGATATCTTTTGCACATTTTAACCTTTTTGTTACTAGTTTTGATGTATTCCTTATTTTTGTACATCGTTGTTTGGCCCTGAATGATTCGAATTGTCGATGGGCCGTAAAACATTACAAAATACAAAACTTTATTTGACCATAGATTTTACGAAGGCGTTAATCCCAAAACAAAACAAAGACGTCAAGTTCATAAATGAAAATCACCATTGCATACCTTCTGTTACCGTCACTGCATCGAATAATACATCCGGGTATTCCTTAGTGAGAAAATCGACCACCATTTCTCCGAATTGATCGCTGCTGTTTCCTACCACAGCGCTGTAGTTTTCTTTGAACACCATTGTCACATTAGTTACAATAGTTTTACTATCGTTCAATAAGTTAAATTGATTGTTTTTGAGCATTTGGACCTTTACATTCCCGTAGATGTCATACTCCTCTGGTGATGACGTCACATGGACTGTCAAACAGTAGATACCTATCTGATCAAAGGCCAAAGAATCGAACACAGCTTCACCAGTTGTAGGATCAATTGGCACTTCTCTTGAACCTGCTGTGACATCTTCGGTGCCTGTTTTATTATTTATATTAACCGTAGCTTTCCATTTAAGACCCTGCAATGATATTTGATCAAACAATAGTGGAAAAATATTTATAGCGAATATATACATGAACATGCTTCATTTGATAATCAATAAATCAATTCGCAGACAATACCATGGGTAATTTCAACATTTGACACATCACTCAAAAAGAAAAAACATAGTTACCCTCCAAGATATGTTGCTGATTCGTTCTCCTGTTAAATCGTCTACGAGATAAACGTGTATTGCTGTGTCGTTTTCAATAAAAAATGCACCTGTAGATACATTAATGCCACTTCTTACTGTTAATTTTGCAACAGAAAATAAACTGGATTGAGATGTCATCTGTTTTTTGCCGCCAGGATATGTTTTTTTAAAATCAATAGAGAAATTTGTTCCGTATTGCGAAATCCGGAGATCAGTGAAGTTTGCCCAGCCCCCTACTATTTCCGTCGTCGTTCCTCCATAAAGATGAGCTTTAGGCTCGGAGCTACTTGGTGACAAAGTAGCTGTAACTTTCCAAGGGTCAGCGATTGAACCAAGTTTTTCCATTTCGTTATCCTGTTGAATGAAAAAAGGTCAAGTGAATAATTTGATATTGTACAGGGATTTTTTTTTCAAATAATTTGTCACCGCTGCTTCACCTTGGATATAATTGAAATACGACGACTATCGGGTCAACATACTTAAAACAATCGCTAAAACACTCTTAAAATAAGTTATGTTCTCAAGAAGAGTGCAATGGTCTATGCAGGTATGGATAGTAGAATGATTTCCTTTTGCAAATTTTCTCTATGCATTGCTTATTTTGATTAGCATACCCTCGGACACCTTATGTACATCAGTCTCAGCATCGACATTATCAATTCAATTCAACAACACTATCTTAAAAGTTCATCAGTTTTGATATATGTAATATCAAAGTTTTACTTTGTACAACCTTAATCATTATACAACGAACAAATCATCTAAATGTACGTATTAAACGTGGTAACGTTTCAAGACCGACTGATCCTTTTATCAAGGTATGATCCATACATATGTAGCTTGACTCAGGGAACAGTCGGTCTTGAAACGTTGCGACGGACACGTTTCTTACGTACATTGTTTGTGAATAAAGGAATTTTAATATTCGTCAACATTGTTGATTTTGTTTTATTACGGTACCATCGTTCCGCAACATCAACACGGCAGTCTCGGTTTTCGATTTAATTAGAACTGTTAAATTACTTCAAAATTTGGATTGTTTTTTATTTATTCAAAATAATTAAATTAGCTGGCGTTACATATACCTGTTCGTCGTAGAACCTTAAACACGGTTGTGTCGCAAACAGTGCTGTTTCGTGTGTCGGTACCGGTTCTATCACCAATTTCATCGTTTTAGGAACCCTAAGGATGCCTGTTGAGTGCTTTGGAGAATTTTTTACTTCCAGTGGTGTTTCATCGCTAAGTTCGGGAATCGGTTCGTTTATGGCAATACTTTTAAGAGTGATGTTAAGTGTTTCGCTCATATCTCCTCCACCTTGTACCTCATTGATAAACTTCGCCGACATATTCATGAGAGCATCTGTTGACATCGTTTCGTTGACCGTTGCGTTTGCAGCTGTCGAATTTAAAAATACTTGTCTTATAATGTGTCACATTATATTACTATGACGCATTATATATACACTCAGGCATATGGTCAAATGGTTCTCCGAGTCCCTGCAGGTAGGGCGTAAAAATTGTACCTGCTGCCCCCATTGGATGATCGTAAGAGGCGACTAAATCTGCGATCTTATCTTTTCTCTTCTTTCTATACAAATTTATTTTTCCAACTGTCTCCCTTGACACTGCCTTACTTTTGGCCTTTAGTTGAGTGAGGAGTTAAAAGTTAGCAGTGGGAGGACTGGTACGCCCGTTGTCAGTATAATGTGACCGGGTGGGGTGTCCTGCTGGGTGTCTTTTGGCAGTATGTTTCAGTGAGGTAGCACTATAAAGTCGGCATCAGTTCCGCGCTAGCACAAGGAGACAAACACGAACATATCGCAGCCTCCCAAAATACACACACATACACTACACGCATGCATCTTGCACACAGGGGAGGCCGTCCTTAAATGACCTTAGCTGTTAATAGGACGTTAAACAAAATCAAACAAACAAACAAACAAACAATCGTTTGTCTGGGTAAGACATCATACACAGCACTCAACAGAAACCTTATCCTTGCTGGTTCCATGGACCAGATGTCTTGTTAGCAATCTTGAAGTTTGAGAGATTAAGTTTTTTAGTGTTATTTCTGAGTGAGGAACAGGAGGGATCTGTCTCAAATTTGAAGGTTCCCCATGGTTCCTAGTTATGCATATATACACATTTTGAGACTGATCGGAAAACCAAGAAGGGCTGATAAGCAGCCATCTTGAATTAAGATAGTTAAAGATTGTTAGTGCTTTTTCTCTGAAAGTATAGGAGGAATCTTTCTCAAATTTTATTTGAAAGTTCCCCATGGTCCCCAAATACGTGTGTTGAATTTTGAGCCTGATCGCAAAACCAAGATGTTCGAGAGGCGGTCAGAGGAAAATACTGTAAGCACTATTTCTCAGAAAGTACAAGAGGGATCTTTCTCAATTTTCACATGAAGGTTTATTCCAATGGTCCCTACTTTAATATTGATTTTTGGGAGTGATAGGAAAAAACAGGGCAGCCAATTTGAATTTGGCAGTTCAATTTTGTTCATAATCAAGTGCTATTTTATATGTATGTTCCCCTTGGTCCCCTTGTTAAAAATACCCTTGACCCAAATGAGAATTCATCCGTCATTGACAGCACTTCTAATTGTATAGTTTTTATCACTTTGCATATAGTTATGCAATTCTTATACAGCAACATTTATCATAGTGGCAAATGACATTTCGAGGTTTAAGTTAATATACAAGATTCCTGTTTAGGATCTCAGACATGGGACTGGGTAATACAACATAGGTAAGGAAAATGAATGGCAATTTAAAGACGGTAAAAGATCATCTTTTGTAGATCTGATGAAGATCCTTGTGTGGTGGGCGCCAAGATCCCTCGAGGATGTCTTTTGCTTTTTTATCATTAATATGTTTTGATGTTATAATTATGGCTTTCTTTTCTGTCTTGTAGAGGATTGCAGATTCAGCACAATTGTGGTTCCGGCTTGGATAAAACAGTTCAGAATGTTTTACAGGTCAGTATAGCCTTAGTCAGATTGGCAATCGGTTTAAAATCATAATAGATCACCAATCGGTTCGTTATCTGAAGTAGTAAACCGATCCATGATCGATTGCATAATCGGTTTATAATTTTTTCGGGACTAAATACCGAAATAAAGTGAGAGCACTATACTGTTACATCAATAGACAGAGTTGTTCATTATACATTAGGTTACATTCTTTGATAATGAATGGATATCAAGCAACTTTTATACATGTACACAATCATATAGTATAAGTGATAACAATATATATGACTTTCTAAGCATACTTTACATGGAAGACCTTTAAATACTTTGATTTCAATGATGAACCAGTTATTTCAATTATGGAATTTGTAATCCATAATCGGAATCGGAAAGGGCAAACCGATCAATTTTCAATTATAATCGATCATCAGCCCATCACTAAGTAAAGGATAGTTAATACAATCGTTAAAGTAAACTCCAATTTAAGTTTAATAAATAAACATGCAGCATCTAGAAAGTCAATAGGATTGTGCTGCAGTTAATTCAAGAAATGGTTGAGTTTGAAAACTTTAGCTTCTTGAACATATATCCTACAATAATGACTACCTCTATATATATCATAAACAGAATAATGACTACCTCGTACCTCTATATATATCATAAACAGAATAATGACTACCTCGTACCTCTATATATATCATAAACAGAATAATGACTATCTGGTACCTCTAGATATCACAAGAAGGGATACTTATGTGTGATTACATGTTGTAATGTATAATGTTTCTTCCTTTAACAGAAAAACTTGAGAACCATATTGCAGCAACCCTCTCTGACGACATCTATTGCTAGTCGCACAGACAAAGGCGTGAATGCTCTGTCTTGCTGTCTCCACTTCAATCTACCTTTGGGGTACGCGTTTTATGTCATTTCAACCAATTAGCGGCTAGCTAGTGAGTCGAATTCTTTGGGAGAACTTTACTTCGATATGCAGAATACTAATTCTAGTCAAATTTCATAGAACTTTCTAAACGCCAAGATCACATGTAAACAAGATGATAATAGACTTAAATCAGGGCTGTCTGTGTCTGTGTAAATATTGTATGCTTGGACGTACAACAAGAGGACACTAGCTGGTCAGCATTATTTTTGGGGAAAAAAATGGAACACCATGATAATCTACTAAAGTTGTTTGATTGATTTTATGCGTTAGATTTTCTGATGAACTATAATTCCTAATTAATGTTATGATATAATGTATTATAATATAAATCAATAAGTTTGTTGTGTCAACATTGTTTACTTAACTCATTCAACCCCTGAAATTTCATAATGAACTATTCCAACCTTTGAACTGGAAGAGTTCAAATGTGTCCTCAGGGGTGAATAAGTTATAAGTCATTCAAATTGTCTGGTTGTTTATGTTCACTTCAAGGTAAAATGAAATACTTTATGTTTATGCCTTATTACAGGTCCACCTTAGAAAATGGAAAAATTTTCCAGCCTCCTGATTTGGAAAAGCTTGCCAAGAGCGTGAACGTCAGACTTCAACGGGAATCAATTCGGTGAGACTGGGACAAGTACTTTGCGGATCTGTTTGCACACCAAGGTTGATTTGACTTCATTGGTAAATAAAGTTGAATGAATAGAAATGTAAATACAGTAAAATCCCACTTCCTCGAACTCAGTTTACTCGAATACTCCTCATTCGTCGAACAGTTAGTATAGCCCCGACTGAGTGCGTACATGTTCTTTGTAAAGTAACCCCGGATTAGTCGAAACCGCTATTCCTCGAATACCATGTATTCCTCGGAAAAAAATTTGTCCCCGACTCTTCATTGTCATTAATCACTGGTAAAACACTGGCTTATAATAATTATCAATTGTCACTTTTATGAAATGTAAAATGTATTTATTCAAATCATTTTGCATAGAAATAATTGGTATGAATCACATCTTGCAATGCATTTTGTTGAATTGTATTTGTTCCAGATTTGAAAACAATTTGAATGTTAAAACCTCAGGACCTATACACGTGCAATCCTAAACCTTATCAGGGACTGAGGGGCAGGGACTGAGGGGCAGGGACTGAGGGGCAGGGACTCATGAGGGGCAGGGACTCATGAGGGGCAGGGCCATAAGGGGTCACAAACCAGCACCGGCTAAGGCAGCTCCTGTTGATTCCTCAAAACTGTCATTGATTGATATATTGTTTTGATTGTATGAATTGTACAAAGCACTTTAGAGAAGCATATTCTAGCTACAACATATGTAGATAGGGTTTTATATCAAATTTTTGTATATATATATTTTAATTATTTTTTTGGAAATGTTTGCTCGCCTAACGAAGTCCAACAATCCAGGTGGACTATAAATTGGTCTGGGGTAGATGTTGTGGTATCTGTGCTGTAGCATTCAAGTGATGTGGCACTATAAATGATGCCGTTGGAAGCATGGTCCCGCTACAAACAGAACATATTACATCTCCAGCATACACACAGGCATACACAAATAGGGAGATATTAGCCAGGTGGCATATGACTAGTAGTTAGCGCCTGATAAGGCAGCTCCTGCG